>APFE031643727.1:56672-79804 GCA_000404065.3 Pinus taeda | reverse complement strand
ATAAGAAATCAATTTATTTACCTAAGGATATTTAAATTGAGTATTTCCAAATAATTTAAATAGTTCATGTTATTGGTAAGAATTTATTTATTTAATTTTTGTTTGTTTTATAAAATTTACTCATTATATGAGCATCAGGGCAAAAATGCTCGCTGAAGGAGCTACGCAACCCTAGCCAACAAAAGCAGCAAGAAGCACGCAGCAGCTCGTCGCTGCCCCTCAACGGCCTCCTACTATTAGGGCCTGAGCACCATGGACGCATTAGAGGACGGAGAGCCTCTTTCAGATCGACAGCAAGAAAATGAAGGAACAGCAAAAGCTTTTGCCTCTCTCATTTCTGCAATGGGCCCAGCAAAGAACAGACCATCAGTGACTAAGTTTGTTAAAAGATTGGAAGATATTCCTAAAATCTCACCCCCCTCCTACCCTTCCTCGTAGAGCAGCACTTTCTCTGGCAGAGCATGGATTAGAGGGGCAGTTCACTAGGTTATGGCCATCGCCCAAAACTGTACAAAAATGGGTAGAAAGGAACTGGACTACGTCAATAGATGGGAAAATCTCAATCAGGTTCTGTGGAAGAAGTTACTACACCTTTCACTTTGAAACCAAGGAGGATCGAGATCTGATATTTAGGAATGAACCTTCTTTTATGGATACTAGGGGTTTGTATCTAAACAGATGGAAGCCAGATTTCGACCGAAAAATGGATGTTCCCAATGTCGTCCCCGTTTGGGTCAAACTGCCACACCTTCCCCTTCACTGTTGGGGGGATGATTCAGTGAAAGCCATAGGAAATGCAGTTGGGAAATATATAGATAGCTGCGAGCCAAAGGAAAATATGCATGCATGCGCCAGGATCTGTATATAAGTGGATCTTGGGAAAGGGCTACCAAAAGCCATCAAAATCAAACTAAACCAGTAGAGGCGCATACAATAGCTGGATTATGAACAAATCCCCTTCAAATGCAAGGTATGTCACGAATACGGTCATTTTGCAAATAGATGTACAAAAAAAAGAAAATGAAAATGAAAACAATGAAGAACTGGAAACCAAATGGGAACAGGTTAAAAGAAAGAAGACAATCCACAAACAACCAAATCTATCTTCCTCGCAGCCCTCTACATCCTCTGATCTCCATCCTCCTTCACCAAAAGTTAATAACCTTCTTGCTAGCCCTAACCCTTTTGAGCCTCTGGATCCTTCAGCGCCCGTCACCCTATCCCCTGGACTAAGATCCAAATCTAGATCTAGATCCCCACAACATACCCCCAATCCCCCTTCATCCCCTCTGGTATCAAACACTTGTACCCCTCCCTCCCCCCTCAGTAGACAGAATCCTAACCAGAAAGCAGTCAAAGGAAGTACTCCCAAATGTAGAATACTAAAAAAAATCAGGAAGAAAGACAAACAAAGAAATTAGGGATGAAGCAGCAGCAAAGGAAATGGCATTAGGAACACAACAACCTATGAAACCTTCTTAGGAAGGAGTATAGGAAACAACGAAAAAAGCCAGCAAAGAGGGAAAGGAGCCATGCACCACCCAACAAGCAAATAATGATAGTGGTCTCCTGGAATTGCAGAGGAATGGGATCGTCCATCAAAGAAAATGCCACAAAATACATTCTGGCAAAAGAAAACCCAGGCATCCTTATGATTCAAGAGACAAAAACAAACAGCCAAGAAACTGAAAATATAAAATAAAATATCAAAAATTATGAAGGGGAAGCAATACAGGCAACAGGAGCGTCAGGAGGTATATGCACAATATGGAAAAAAAGAACTTGGGAATTAATAAAATGCAAAAAGATCAGCACTAGATCCAAACAGATTTAATGTAAATCAGTACAAAAGAGAAGTACAATGTCATAAATATATACACCCCAAATCACTACAAGGAAAAAGAGCAATGCTGGGACACCTTAAAAGAAGCACTAAAAGAAGTGCAAACTGGGAAAATAATACTAGGAGGAGATTTAAATTTGGTAAGAAGCATAGAAGAAAAGTTTGGAGGAACATATCACACAGACCCATCTAGGGATATTCGAGAAGAAATAGTTTAACAACACAATTTAATAGATATCTTGCCAAACAATGGAAAATACACTTGGAGCAATAAAAGAGTGGGAAAAGTAACATAAAAGAAAGGCTGGATAGAATTCTGATACAAGAAAACATAGCAGCAGTGCACAGCTCCATAAAATCAAAAATTTTACATACCACAGCATCTGAGCATAAACCGGTGATAATAGTCATGGGCAAAATGGAAAACCAGGGTTCGCTCCCATTTAGATACAGCTCAATTTGGGACAACAACAGAGAAATCAGTGAATTAATCAAGGAAGCATGGGAGACAAGAGTAATAGGATCACCACAGTGTATTTGGAAAACGAAATTAAAAACTGCAAGAATCAAATTAAAGGAATGGGCAAGAGCAAATGAAATAAAAATAAAATAAAAAATAAAAAAAAAAAAGAGTTACAGCAGAAAATGGACAGCATGTAAACTGAATTAGAAAACAAAGAAGAAAGCAAACAAGATTATCTAAGAGAGAAGGAAATCTTTTGGGAAATATATAGGGAAAACAGGAAAGAAGAAGAAGAGGCAAGATTGAAATCCAGAAGTTTGTGGCTCAAGGCAGGGGACAAAAACACATCATTTTTCCATAACACAATGAAGATAAGAAAAGCAAGAAACCAAATAGAAAAAATTCAAGTCGAAAGCCAAGAGGTTAAAGGAGCGGAGGAACTAAAAAAAGCAGCCTATCAGCGCTTTAAAAACTTACTGTCAGCCAATGAAGAAATGGTTGAAAGTGAAGATTTCTTAAAGCACACATATAAAAAATAATATATATTAATTATATAATAATATATATTAAAAAAGATCAAAATGCAGCGATGTGCAAGGATCCCACAGAAGAAGAGGTAGTGGCAACCATATGGAGCCTACATCCAGACAAAGCCCCAAGGCCAGATGGTTTCACAATAGCATTCTACAGAATTCATTGGTATACCATCAGAAAAGATTTTTTAAGAATGGTGAAGAATGTTTTCAAAAAAAAAAAATAGGAGGCAACACAAAATCCTCCTATCTTGCTCTAATCCCAAAGGAAGCAAACCCCTCTACTTCCAACAGATTTCACCCTATCTCTCTCTGCAATTCATCGTATAAGATAATAACAAAAATAATTGCAAATAGAATCAAGAAAGTACTTCCAATAATCATATCTGAAAATCAAGGAGGATTCGTGCCCAACAGGCAAATCATAGATAATGTAATTATTGTACAAGAAGCGGTACACTCCAGTATGCTAAGGCAAGAAAAAGGCCTCATAATCAAACTAGATATGGCAAATGCATTTGACAGGGTCAGTGACCCATATCTAATGGTTGTCCGCTAGAAACTTGGTTTCTCAAGAGAAATAGTGATCTGATAATCACCCTATGAGTGACCTCGGTTGAAGATTTGTTAAACAAAAGGTATTGCAGACTCATTTGCTGGTGTGTGCTCTGTGTTATTGAAACAACGGATCGATCAAATTTCCAATACACAGACATTTTAGATGGAAAGACAGCAAAGAGAAATACAGTAAGCAGTACTAACACAAACAGTTTTTAATAAGGAGTTCGCCCTATTCTCCAGGGCTACGTCTCTGGTCCAGCTTCAATGGTGGCCTTATTTTATTGTGTCTTACAGCAAATAATTTATAATGCAGGGACTCAATGTGAGTTCTCCTGACAACAAATTTTGCTAGGCAGGGTGGTTCTTGGATTCCCCAAGCCACTCAGAGTTCACAAACTCTTTTTCTACCTACCAGCTCCATGACCTTTGGTCTACAGTGGAAAGAGCCAACTGTGGTTCTCAAACCAGACAGATCCCTCTATGGGAAGGCTCGAATCTTCAAGCTCTCTGGTGCTCAATGCTGCCCGAGGTCAGCTCGACCCTCTGTCTCCTCTGCTTGGCTTTACTGCTCTCTGTGTTCAGTCCTCCTCTCAGGGTTCACTATTCACTGTCTCTCTGGTCACTCGGATTCTTCTCCTGATTCTCCTCTCTCCTTTTCGACTGTCTCTGTTCATGGCTTTAACCAGTCGATCCTGTGCCTGTTCGGTTCCTCTCCTGCCTGCGTCGGTCCTCCTCCCGTGGCTGTGCTTGGAGTTCCCTGTTCGGCGTCAGCATGAATGCTCAGGGAGTGCCACGTGTCTCCATCTAACTGGTGTCAGCATGCTCCGTTGGCTCGTTCCTCTGGTTATGTCGCAAATACGCTCTTCCTCCACCGTGGCAGTCAACGGATTCCAATTCCCTTTTAAATCGCAGCTTATTTCCCTATCGATTCCGCTTCTTTCCATCAGGCGCAATCTCAGCCATCCGATCTGGGCTCCTCCAGATCCAACGTCGGACGCACGTCGAGCGCGGTTAACTTGCTCGACCGTTAACGCGCGATCACGGCGGTTTTTCTCTCACCTCCGCTACCACACGTTGATCGCTGATTGTGATTGCTCCACTTTCTCCAAACCGCTTACCGTTCAAGGGCGTCCCGATCAAACCGTCGGTTTCCAGGCCGTGGGTCCCACCGTCGTACATTGGCGCTTTTTACCTTTTTCCGTCCGCGGTCCTTTGGCTCCCAACGTGACCGAGTGCTTAAGGCTCCCCATTTCGGCCCTGTTCGCCTAAGCGCTAATTGCGCATCAAAATCACCTCCTTTTCCCGATCCGAGGCTCCCAGGGGCTATTTTGGCCTCCTGCACAGTCTCCATGGGCCTCAGTCAGCGCGCTTTGAAAGAGGTCCTCATCGTTTCGCGCCAGCTGCCATGGCCACTGGTTCAGGGGGTTTTGGATTTTGTTTTGGATTTCATTAAGGATTTGTTTCGTCTCGATACAGTCAAGGTGATTTGTCAATCGTTTATGGATCCGATTCGGATCAAATAGTGGAAGTCATACAGGCATGCATTTCTACTCCATGGATTGCCCCCCTCATAAATGGAAGGCCCAGTGATTTCTTTCAAAGCACAAAAGGCCTTAAGCAAGGTTGTCCTATCTCCCCCTTCCTATATATTATAATGGCAGAAACACTAAGCAGGGCTCTGGAAAACCAAAGAAAGGAAAAAAATATCACAGGGATCAGAATAGAAAAAGGAGTAAAAACAATAAACCACTCACTCTTTGTTGATGACAAATTGTTGCTAGGGGGCATCAACAATAATAGCAAGGAGGTTCAAAAAAGTTCTAGATGATTTTTTACAGGTTTCAGGTGGGCTATTAAATAATACAAAATGCAGGATATATGGATGGAATACCCCTCCCAGAACTATGCAAAGGATCTCATAAATCTTAGACATCCCTGTACAGGAAAAATGGACACACTTCTTTTATCTGGGACTTCCAATCTCAAAAGAGAACATGAAGACAGAAATATGGACTAAACAAATTGAAAAAATGAAAAACAAAATACAAAGCTAGGGTATGATGTGGCTGAATATGGCAGGAAGGGTTATTCTAATCAAAGCACTCCTTGCAGCATTACCTATCTACCAATATGCCATAATCATGGCCCCAGCAAGTGCTCACAAACAAATGGAGCTAATCTTAAGAAGCTTTCTGTGGCATGGGGGAAAGCAAGAAAACAAAAAAATTACCCTGGTCAAGTGGGAGCAAGTAGTACTACCTTATGAACAAGGAGGCCTATCAATACGGATCCCTGGGCTTATGAATGTAGCACTGGGAATGAAAATAATATGGAGACTAATTACAAGAAAAGAGAGCGAGTGGAAAAAGACTCTTATATCAAAATATATGGATGGCACCAGGAAAAGACTGCTTAATGGAAATATCCCAATAAGACAATGTACCCAAGTATGGAAGCTGGTTAAAAAAACAATTCCATTAATGAGTAGATATATTTCTAAAATCCCAGGCAATGGAAAAACAACTTCAATTTGGGAGGATAGAATCATGGGAAAAGAACCACTACAGACTCATCCAGAAATTGAAGACATACAAGAGTGGATGAAAGATAAAGGTTTCAATACTTTACACTCTATCTCTCTATGGAATCAAAAGGAGTGGAAAGATTGGAAAAGCTTAGCAATTTCGACAGATCTGGAAGGGCAATGGAGCAAAATCAAGCAGCTCCTAAAAGGGGCAGCGCCAATCCACTTTGATGAGGAAGATGCTTATCTCTGGGACCCAAGCGGTGGACATTACACAGTTAAAACTGGATATAAAATCCTTCAGGAACAACCAAATCAACAAGATTGGGATTCTTGGAAAATAGCATGGAAATCAGAAAGTCTGCCTAAGATCAAAATGTTCATCTGGACTCTTTTAAAAGGGAGAATATTGACCAGTGACAACTTAAAAAAAAAGGCTTTCAAGGCCCAACATGACGCCCATTATGCATGCAGGCTGAAGAAAATATTCAACACTTATTCCAAGAATGCACATTTGCCAAAGAATGTTGGCAGCAACTGATAAGTCCATTGGAAATAAGAATAAATTTTGAAAAGCCCTTGCCGGATTTTCTTCAGACCCTTGAGAAAGCCTATCCATACACAACAAAGAAGAAAGTCACAATTCAGAGAATATGGAAGTGCATTCCAATAGTTCTATGTTGGCAAATTTGGTTGACACGAAATAAGTGCATTTTCAAAAATCAAATTCCAAGGATAGGGAAGACCCTCTCAAAAACGTGGGGATTAACTTCTGAAATCCTCAATGTCAAAGGAACAACACCAACAGATTATAACACCCTTCAACAGGAAGAGCGAGATTGGCTCAGCAAAGCCATAATAAATAATAATAGACAAAAAGGACACAGGAAGATAAACTCAGGAAATATATGGAAAATAAGAATGAGCGAAAAGGAACTGACAAACTCGAGGAAAAATCAGAATAGATATTGTCTATACTTTGATGGCGCCTCAAAGCATAACCCGGGAAAGGCAAGGGCAAGGGGAATAATCCTAGATCCTAATGGGAAAGAAAATGTCACATATGAATGGGGATTGGGACAAATATCAAATAATAAGGCAGAAGCATACAGCTTGTTGATCGGAACAAGAATAATCAAAAAAAGAGAATTTGAAAATCCTATCATAATAGGAGACTCAGCCATAATAATAGAGGCAATGGCAAGAAACAAAAATCCAAGCAATAAGTTCATGAACAGAATTCTTAGAAGAATCAGGAAGAACTTGGAAGGCTCTCGCAATGTAATCTTCAGACATGTCTTGAGAATTCACAATCAACAAGCAGATTATTTTGCAAACCAAGCAGTGGAAAAAATGAAGGGCATGTTCGTGAAAACCAGGAAGAATATCACAACTTTGTTCCTTAATGAGCAACAAAAAGCACAAGTATAAAGCTCACCAAAATCAAGGAAAAATCACAAGGATAAAAGCAATAAATCAAAAACAACAGTCAAAAAGCAACAAAGGACACATCATTGCGGTAACAACCAAGAAATCACGGGAATGCAAAGGAAAATCCATGAAACTTCAGACTCTAGTATGAGAAACAACAGGAAGGAAGATTGCAATCAAGGTCACAAGAACCACGTTACAAACTATTCCATTGAAGGCAGGTTTCGGGCAGCGTTAAAGCACTATAACAGAGGGTGCACTCACAAAAATCACAGAAGCAACCTCAATGAAGAAATCTTCACCTTCCAGGTTAGTATAGTGCTAATTTGGTTTCATAGCCCCTTCCTGCCTTCTATAATAGCCCGCAGTATTACATCTGCTATGCATGAAGACTTCATTTTAAGCCCCCTCCCCTCTTCTTACCTAGCTCACTCACCCCATATCCCTCCATTCCCTTCACTCCCTCCACTCAGCGACCCAATGCACTGTAAAGCCCCTCTGAGCATCCACAACTCCCATCTGCCCCTCCCTTTATCTCAACCCTCCTCCCTAACCGTTATGTCTAGATTTCGGTCCTCCTTTAATTCTGTCGTTCTCTGGGACCTCATTCTATTGAAATACAAAGGAAAACCATGACCGAGCGCTTAAACCGGACTTCAAAAAGCTTTCAATCACATCTATATCTATTGTTGAGTCTGCTCTCCCAAGCCTTTTCTGCAGCGCTATTCTCTCCTCTCTCCGATCTTTGATCAAATCTGGATCGTTGATCTGTCGCTCGATCCGACGGTTGTCGATCAGCCCGTCCAACCAATCTTGTGCGACTTTCCTCCATAGTCGATCTGTCCTCAATGGATCAGACGGTTCACATCGATATCGAGCCGACATCAAGCCCAGAGATTACCCGCCTAAAAAGCAGTTTTCTCTCTCTCCTCCACTGCTACGTGTCGCCCGGTCAGTGGAATCGAGCGACCCCCCCCCCCCCCCTTTTACACTCACGGTTCTTTCTCCACCCAAAATACATCTCTGTTTATAAACCCGCCTCTCTCCTTGGTTATCGTTTGGACTTGTTCGCGCCCAATGACCATAGATTTTATTCATCGACAGCTGCGATGGTTCCTCCAGACTCCTCTCCCTCCAGCACCTCTGGTTAATCTCCACCATCCATCCCATTATTCCGAACTATGCGACTTAATCTTGGCCGTTATTAATCTGATAACCTCGTTCTTTCATTCCAATGGTTCCCGTGTTCGAAAAAAGGAAAGCGGTCAACATCAGCAGAAGAAGAAGTACCTCAGGCAATACAAATTCAAGGAAGCACAACAAAACAAGGGCAGAACGCAAAGCCAAAGGAAGAACAAGAAAACAAATCAAATGGAATCACAGTGGCATATTACAAAAACAATAGCACAAGCAATGAAGGAGAGAACTCAGTCAAATATGAAAAGAAGAACCAGCCAACTCAGGAGCAAACAGTCTACAAGCCATGAAAAATTGTCAGAGAATCCATGACATGTAAATTTCTCTTTCTAGTAGGTCAATTTGTTAGGCAGTACACTAGAATACTCACAAAAATTCATGAAGTCTTGAACACTAGCCTAGGAGAAGAGACTATGTTCCTATCTCATGGCTTAGATGTTTATCATTTTACAGTCGTTTGTAATAGGAACTTGCTCCAACAAAGCTTTTGATAATATATCAACTACCCGACCTTGTTAAAAAAATAAAAAAATAAATAAAAAATAAAAAAAATTACTCATTATATGCACTTGGAAGCAGGTGGAATTGAAGTCGAAGGTGTTGAGGGACTGAGTGGCTAGGGTTTCCTTGCCACCGCTACTCTTGCTTGTTGTAAATTTGTGTAGTGTTGTATGAAATTGTGGCAAATTTGGTTGCAGATTTACGGTTTTGCTTTTCAATTGCCATGATTTGCTTGGTTATATCCAGTGGTTGCATGCAAAGTGCTTCAATGTTCGTGGCAGGTCAGGAGTTTATGTTATTGATTTGGGATATCAGACTTAGTTTTCTATTGTCCCAACTTGCTATTGGCTTGGCTGATGTTTTCTCTTAGCCAGCTCTGTCGAATTCATTGCTTATACAATGGGTGATCTTCCCAACCCTCGTGTGGATAGTCAAGGTTCTTTGCCTTGTGGTAGATTTGTAAAAAGAGTGGATACAATTCCTTCTCTTGATTTGGAATTTGTTGCCTTTACAGAGAAGAATGTTAATAACCAAAGAAAGAGGGTTGATTAGTAAATTCATCGAACTTTTGCCCAATTATAGCTTTGTTAGAATGGATCTCTAACAATTGGGTAGAATCTCCTTCTTCTTTCCCTCTATCGTCTTCTCAAAGTAATGATAAGTAAGGAGCATTCAAACTAGTTTCAAAAAAGTACAAGAACATCAATCTAAGAGGCCTCATTCCAGCAACCATGAATCTCATCAGCATCCTCCCTCCAGTAATAGATATGAAGCTTTGAAGTCCTTATAGGTAAAAGTTGAAGATGATCAGCCACATCCAAATCAAGTGCCTTCAGAGAACATCAGTTCACCCACTAAGAAAGACACTACTTCCAAGGATATTAACAAAACTCCTTTAGATAAGAAGGAAGAACAGGCCAATTGGGAGGAAGAGAAGGAGACCAATCTCTTATCTCCTTCTCCTTCCCATTCATATCTTCTTCTCCTTCCCAATCAGATGTTCTAAAAAGCTATCAATGATCTTCTCCTCCATTAACAAGAAATAGATAAGATTGAAGCGAGAAATCCTTAAAAGCTAGTGCCCATCGTTCTTTAACCTCTTGTGGTTCTAGTGGAGGGTTGGTCTCGATTAAATCTTAGAAATATTTTGTTTTTGTACTATCTTGCACAAGCAATTTGTAAGAATATACTCATATTTTCAAGACATAGTAAGCTAAAGTCTTTGAGGGTCTAGTGTTGGATCTACCCCCTTCTTCTTTTATTGGGAGGAGGATGGTTTTTTGCCCCCCTCTTTTTAGTATTATTGAATAATTTTTCTATATGGTATTGATTCCAATGTATTCAACTGCATATTCTAGCCGCAAATTTTTTCTTAATACAAAATTCTTATTCTGGTGTGTGTGTGTGTAGACACACAAATTTTTGGACTTATTTAATTTTTAATAATTATCATAATGGGATATATTTTATGCATCTTAATATGAATGTGATAGTAATTTATTTCAAAATATTTTAACAAAAAAAGAGAAATTTAAATGCTAATATGATTTAGATTTCTGTGAAAATTATTATCCAAAATTTTATTTTATAATATATTATTTTTCTTTAAATTGTAATTTTCCTTTATTCAAATTGTATTTTTTGAATCATAATAATCTAATGCCCTCATAAATCCTTATTATACTCAAATTATAAATCTCAACAAATCCTAACAATTAATATCTATCTTTTCAATCATTTCTTTTAAAATTTTAATCAAATATTAGGAAAAAAATAATATATATATATATATATATATATATATATATATATATATAAAACAAGGAAAATGTCCAAATGTCAACATACTTATATTATCAACATCATTTATATTATATACTTTTATTACTTACACTAATGTATGTATGTATGTATATATATTATATATAAAACAATGAAAATGTCCAAATGTCAACATACTTATATTATCAAAATCATTATATATATATAGAGAGAGAGAGATATAGATATATATATTACTTTTATTTTACTTTACACTAATGTAAAATGGCCACTTGGAGGCTATGAGCTAACGAGGTTTTTGAATCACCTCAACAATATCTCAAAAGACATAAAATTTACTATAGAAAGTAAAGACAATAATAGCATCCCTTTCCTGGATGTGCTTCCAACCATAAATGAAGATGGAACCTTAGGACACCAAGTATACAAAAAAAGACACACATTAATAGTTATCTACTTGTTGATCCCTGCCACATTCCAACACAAAAGATAGAGGTCTTGAATACCCTTGTAACCAGAGCCTTCAGAATTTCAGACAATGAACAATTGAAAGAAGAGTTAGACCATCTGACCATAACCTTCCAATGCTTAGGCTACAAGAAGAAGGACATTAATAGAATCATTAAAAAAACCCAAAGAGGAAGACCTTCCCCCTCTCTCACCTCACAACCTTGCAAAGGGAAAGCATTCCTACCTTACATCTGAGGTGTCACTAATAAAATTGCCAGAGTCCTAAAAAGGAAAGACATGGTATCCTCTTTCAAACCTCTTGTTACCATTTGACAAAATATGAGATTCATCAAAGATAGGATGGACCACCTCTAGGTCAAGGGGATTTATAAAGTAGATTGTTCATGTGGGAAATGTTATATTGGAGAGACAGGTAGATCATTCAAAATCATACTAAAGGAGCATAGGGAAAATATAAGGAATGGAAGGACTAGATCCTCAACCCTTCCAAAACAGTCTTCCAAAATGAAGCATCATATATGCTTGGAAAACACAGAAATATTTGCTAAAGAATGCCACCAGTACGAAAGAAAATACAGAAAAGCCTTGGATATAATGAAACATCCAAACAATTGCAACAAGGAAAACGATCTTGAGATTAGTAACAAATGGTTGCCCTTACTTACTCAACGACCCTTGTAATCTATGATTATATGTCCCCCATGTCATTCCTTACCGTCTCATAAGTTCCCTCTTCTTTGTGCCCCTTATACTATTGCTCTTTTCTCTCTCTCATCTCTAGCATTCTTCATTTCCCCATTCTTTCATTTTAGTTTATTTCTCTTCATCCCCTTCACCCCCACTTTCTTCCACCTTCTTTCTTTTAACTTCTAGTGTTCATGTTGTATAACTTTTTTTTATACATAAAATTATCTAATCACACTCATATTTTTAATAGAAAAAGGGCTTACTTCAATCAACAAAAGAAAATAAGAAATATTTCCTTTAATCTTAAAATTATAAATCATAAATTATTTTATTAAATTTTCGGAAAAAAAAATAATATAAATATATATAATTTTAACATATTTATATTATACTAAAAAAATATTAATAACCATCAAAATCAAATATAAATAAATAATTGTTATTCCTCTTCATTTAATAAATAACACCATTGTGACACATCTCTCTTTATAGGTTAATAAAGCATTGAACCACAATAACCATATGAATACGCTGTTTCTCTCTCTTTTATTATAAATGTAATACAAGTTTAGCCTTAACGATCATGTGATTTTCTTTTATCACATTAGAAAAATAGATGTGTAGCACAAAGAATTTATTTTTTTTCGATGTATAATAAATTTAAATTCGCTCAATTAGGATAATGTGCCAAGCATAAAGGAATGTTGGCGGAGCACCAGCCCCTCGTGCCTCCTTCAACATTTAATGGGGAGTGGCATGCTTGCCCACCTAATGCAAATGCATGTTGTATTAATTTCATCTCAGACAATGGGCATTCTCTATACTTTTGCTTTCCACATGGTTATGTGGAAGATGATAATATATGTTAGTTCGGGGTGTTCTCCCTGCCACTATTGGGATTTTTGTTTTGGTATTAGTGAGGCCTTGCTTAGAGGCAAGTGGTAATTTTATGAGGCAATGGTGTGACATATTGTTTTTTTGTTGTGTTGGGGTCATCGGCTTGTGGAGTTAAAGTGCCTGTGGCCTGGTCTAGCCACCACCCACTTGTGGAGAGATTGATTGCTCTCCAATCTCAAGGAGGTCGGGCCGCTCTTGGTAACTTGCATGTGGAGCAGTTGCGGGATTTGTGGATTTTCTATGCACTTAAATTGTGGGTTTTCGAGGACGTAGGGGCAATGGTTTGGGACCATAAACTCTTGGTTGTCGATACTTGCAGTGGCTTGCTCAAGGCCTTGGACTGGGGTTTGGTTTGTGACGTCGTTGTTTCAGCACATTCGGGCGAGGTTTTGCAATAATTCAATTTAGCTAGGGAGGGGACATTACCTGGCAAAACTTCTCTGTGTGTAATGTCTACCTCCTTGTATGCTTGGACATTATGTGATTGTATCTTTCAAGTATTAACCTTCCTATACATTCTTGTTTTATGTTCTATCTTCTCTTTTTTTACGTTGTGCTTAGTGAGTGTTTTCATTCCACCGGGTGTTTATTGTGTCTTGTGCCTTGGACTCTTTCGGTGTGGGGGTAAATTTCCCTGGCAGGTTCCTTCTGGCCCTATTGTGTTCTGTCCTCTTGTGGCGGCTTGGATTTACCTTAGCCTTGTCCCTCTTCAGTTATTCTCCAATCTATTTTAGGGGTGGTATCCTCACTCTCGTCCATCTCTGTAACTTTCGTTCCATAATGCCCAGGCAGCACATGCACAACCACAAGTGCAAAGGTTGCAAGGGCAATGGTGGTCGAGGTCAGTTAAGCCAACCACGTGCTCAGGCGGTTGCTAAAATCTTCCATTTTGTCACTTCACTAGACATCTAGGACGAAATTCACCAACTGCAAATTTGGACCTTGAATGATCTTCGGGTGTATCTTATTTTGATATTTGGAAGAGGTGTCCAACTAGGTTTCTAACCCTGGTCACGCCAGGGGAATATAGAATTAGTATTTGAATTCCATCACCCTCCATTTGCAAATGAAAACTCTTTTGGGACATGTCCTGAAGGAGAAGCATGCAAACCGAAATGAAATCATCTCCTCCCTTAATGAGTTTTATTAGGTGCAGTGACATCAACGTACTTGTTTAGCTTGTTTGGATGCTCATTTGGGACATCTTGAAAGCCACTTTTAACATGAACTCAAGCCTTTTGCTCCAACTATTGGTACCAACGCTCAGGTTCCTGCTCCTATGAATTATTTTGATACTTGACATTATGTTATTTCTCTCTGTTGTCATTATGTTTTATTTTGTAGTCCAACATTAGACAATCTTTGTTCTGAATCGTGATTCAAACAAGAGAAATTAAGGTTGGTTTTTTTGCTTATAAATTACTATTTGAAACTGGTAATATTTTGAACTTGGTGATGGTTATGTTGTAATCTGATTTTGGAGAAATACAAATTTAATTTATATATATATATATATATGATTAACTAAATTTTTTTAATAAATATATGTAAATTTAATATTTATTAATTTATTTTAATAAATTATATAAAATTAAATATTTATTTTAGAAATATCAATTAAACATATTTATCCAACGTTACATCTCAATATTGTTGACACATAATCTTTAGGGATTATGAAAATATTGTAAATATGAGAATAAAGAAGACAGAGACATTGGAATATGAATTCTAATAGTCTCCATCTCCTTATATATATTAATGATTTTCCTAATAGAAATCATTAGTCATGGAGTTACCAATGCCTAGTCTAACATGGTATCAAAGCTTAGGTCCACAGGTCTTACTTTAGCCTTGTAATTCTTGCTATTTTCCTGCTCCCACTCAAAGTTGTCCTTGCTTTGTCCTTTGTCCCTCTGCGAAACTTGGAGAATTAATTTTCTGTGCGCTGGTCAAGGAATACAAAATGATGCGTAGTCTCCATTTGTAGGTCTTGAAAGGGATAACACTAAGAATTAAAACTCCTGGTGTGTTAGTTCATTTCCATTTGAGTAACTTGCTTTGGCAATTGACATTTATATATGCGTTGAGTCCTTGAAGCTCATGGTTATATATGTGTTAGAAAGGTGCATGTTGTATTGGCTTATATATATGTTGGTGAATTGTGTATGTGTTGACCACTCTCCAGAATGCAATGTATGCATTGTTTATAAAGTTGTTATTACTACCGCATTGAATGTATTACCTACGTTGAAGCTCTCCTTCCAATATATGCGTTGAAACAAATTTCTGTACATATTGTTGTTGGAGCACCACGATATTGTTACGCGTTTTGTCATTTTTTTTACCCTCACTCCAGTCGACTTATTATATATAGTGTGAGTGTTTACCCTCATTCCAATCGGCCAAGACAAGCTCGCACCCAACATTGGTATGCCCAAACAATTTTTTTTTAACTTGAAATGTCACCTTAGCTATGGGCCATTTGTTTATTCCAACATCGTGAGGTTATGTTGGTAGGATATGTTGTTTGTTGGAGCATCATGCATGGCCTTGCCCTCACTAGGTATAGGCTTCGAATCCCTTGAAATTCGAGCTTTGCCCTCTATTAAGAATCAATTGAAGGTTGGATGCATTGTCTTTCCATCTTTAATGAAAATAATTTGTGCACGAAACTAAAGTAGGGTTATTGATCTTGAAGCCATCTATGTGACTAATATATTTTTTTCTCAATATATTTACTAGTAGTTGTTAAAAATTTGGTGATTCAAAACTGTTGGTAAAGTTGCATTCACTCATCTCCATAGTCGAAGTAGTTCTCACTGACAAAGAGAACTACCATGAATGGTCCAAAAAAATAAAGCATTCCCTCATTTTCAATGAATTGTGGAAAAAGTAGTCCAACATATGATCAAACTCTTCAATCTAGAATTGAAAGATGATGATACCCTTGCCCTAGCCTCTGAAATAAGAGTTATTATGCATGATATAGAAGCTACCAGAGTTAAAATAGATGTTCCTCTCACAACTTTCGTCAAGGCACCATATCCCACATATAATCTTGAATCATTACAAGCTAGTGGCAAACTTAAAGAGAGTTCCTTTGAGTCTCTTGTGGTGAAGTTTGCAGAAAGAGAGAAAGCTTTTGGGAAGAAGAAGATAGTTGCTCAGTGTTCTAAAGAAGTTGTGTGCCTTGCACAGAAAGAGAAGAATCACGCATAGGATTCTTCTATAGGAAGAAGTGTCAAAAGAGGACGTGGAAAGAAGAATAACAAAGGCAAGGGGGGCAGACATTACCAAGAATGAATAATTGATCTTCAATGTATACGCTACAATAGAAATGGACATGATCCTTCCACATGCAAGCTCTCTTAGGACATAATCATACAAGAAAGGAATGAACAGAAAGGAAAATCACCAGATCCAAGGAAAGGTAAAGCTCTTGAATCCACTCATTATATTATGGCACGTTGCAATATTGAAGTAACTACAGACTTGTTTAATATGTCACTTGATTCATGGAAAGATGCATGGTTGCTTGATTCTAGAGCAACCTGCCACATGATCTTTCGAAAGGACTTCTTTGAAGAATTCAGTGACAATGTAGATGGAGCAGTCTACTTTGCAGACAAATCAAAACTCAATCCATTCAGACTTGGCACCATTAGGTTTAAACTGCCTGATCTCTCTGACTTTCTTCTACATCATGTTCTCTACCTCCCCAAGTTGTGGAGAAACTTGTTGTCCTTGGTTCACATCTGCCAGCAAGGACACTCCATTCACATGTTTGATGGCAAGGTTTGGCAAGGTTGAGGTGAGAAAAGCATCAGAAAACTCACTTGCCATGACTGGGATAGAAGAAAAAATATACCTGAAGTTGCAAGGAACCTTTGTTTATGTACAAAAATATGAATATAGTTCTCAGTATGATGAAGGTACACTACCATCCGATCTCTTATGGCATGCCACATTTGGACATATGAACTATGACAGTGTTCGTTTATTGAAGAGAAATGGTGTTACTGGTTTACCCACCATACCTAGGAAACTTAAGCAATGTGATGCTTGTATCTTAGGAAAACACAACAAACAGTCATTTCATGATTCTCTTACTAGAGCACGTAGAAAGCTTGAACTGATTCATTCTGGCTTGGGTCGTCCTATGTTTGTTCCTTCTGCAAATGGAAATAAATACATGATGATTGTTATTGATGACTACACCAGAATGTGTTGGGTATATCTTTTGAAGAACAAATATGAAGCTTTTGAAACTATCAAAAACTTTCATGCATGGATTGGAAACAATACACAATCTCATATTGGCTCTATTCGTATTGATAATGGAAAATAATATACTTCCAAATAAATTTGAAAGCTATCTTCGCCAGCATGGGATCCAACATCAAACGATTGTGCCTTATAATCCTCAGCATAACAGTGTACCTGAAAGAATGGGCAGGACAATCTTAAATATGGTATGTTCAATGATATTTTTCAAAAATGTAAAGTTGATGTTCTGGGTTGATGCAATTCTACGTGCAGTTTATATTAAAAATAAATGTCCATCTCATTCTCACAAAACCAACTCCCTATGAAATGTGGTATGGCCATATTCCTTCAGTGAGACATCTCAGGGTTTTTGGTTCCACCTGTTATGCCTTGATACCTAAGGAACAAAGAAACAAACTTGGTGCAAGGAGTCAAAAAAGTGTCTTCTTGGTGTACTCGAATACCTCCAAAGCATATAATCTCTATGATGAAGTAGATAAGAAGTTTATATTGTCTAGAGATGTAATTTTTCTTGAATCTTCCAAGACTGACAATGTTGTTGAGCGGCAACTTGATCGCTTGGACAGATTTGGGCATGCAAAATATTTTCAAGAATTTGATAATGAGATTCCACATCTTGAAGGGGGAATCCCTACCTTAGATCAACCTGTGGAATCTCCTTCTCCAACACTCTCTCCCCCTCATGAAGCTCTAGCCATTGATCAAGAAAACACTTTAAGTGATGTGATTGAGAGAATTAGAAGGATAAATCTTGATGTGATCGAGAGAATTAGAAGGATAAATCTTGATTCAGCCCCATCTCAACCAACTAAACAACCTGGGCCATCTCAGAAAGGTCCTCCAAAATGGCTCTCTAAGACACTTGAAAGTGGTAATCCTGATGAGGTTGGAACGACAGGAACAAGAAGTTCTACTAAATAGAATGGAGGTGATGTAGACTATTATGATTCAGCTGTTGATATGGATGTTTTTTATGATTGTGAATTAAATTTGTCTAGAGACTTCGAACAAACTTCCTTTAAAGAAGTTGCTTCTCATGATGAATGGAAAGAAGCAACGCTTAAAGAGTATGATGCTCTAATAAAGATGCTCCATTTGGAACCAAACAGATTGGTTGCAAGTGGGTCTTCAAGAACAAGTATAAAGCAGATGGCTCACTTGACAAACATGAAGCAAGGCTTGTGGCAAAAGGTTTTGCATAGAAAGGAATTGACTATGAGGAGACTTTGGCCCCCATAGAAAAATGAGCTACCATTCATACTCTCTTTGCCTTAGAAGCCCATAATGGTTGGAAAGTCCATCAAATGGATGTAAAAACTGCTTTCTTGAATGGAGATTTAAAAGATAATGTTTTTATGTCTCAACCAAAAGGATTTGTTGTGAAGGGGCAAGAGCACAAAGTATGCAAGCTTATCAAATCCTTGTATGGCCTCGAGTAAGCACCGCGAGCCTAGTATGAGAAATTGACTAAGCATCCTCTCAAACTAAATTTCAAACACTATGATCTTAATGATGCAACTTGGTAAAACAGATGTATATCTATATATTTTGTGGTGTATGTAAATGATCTATTGATGATAGGGAACAATGAAAATTATAATGCATCCATAAAGAAAGAATTGAGGAAAGGTTTTGAGATGACAAATTTGGGATATGTTCACTATTATCTGGGTATTGAAGTAACCTAGCATCAAAAGTTTATACTCTTCTCTCGAAAGAAGTACATTGGAGATTTGTTGAACAAATTTGGCATGGCTGAGTGTAATCATTTAACCACTCCAATATAACAAAATTTAAGGCTCACATCCAAAGAAGGAAATGACTTTGAGGATGCAACAAAGTACAAATAGCTCGTAAGAAGTCTTAACTACCTAACTACTACCAAACCAAACATTTCATTTGCTGTTCGAATCCTTTCCAGATTTATGCAAAAACCTTTTGAGGGTCATTAGTCTGACATAAAAAGAGTTGTAAAGTACTTGAAGGGGTCTCAAGACTGTGGACTCAAATATACACAAGTAGACGACTTCTGCTTGATTGGATACTCTAATTCAGATTTTGATGGAGATAAAGAAAATGGAGTATCTACTTTAGGTTATGTAATGAGACTTGGATTAGGCCTTGTCTCCTAGAGGTCACTCAGACAGCCAGTTCCAGTGGATTCCACAATAGAGGCAAAATATGTGGCAATTGCAAAAGCAATGAAGAAAATTGTGTGGCTCAGGAAAATTCTTGAAGATTTGCAGGAGAGACAAGTGCATTTTATTCTTTTTTTGATTGAAAATACTTTTGTAATAAAATTAGCAAAGGATCGAACTAAGCATATCAATACAAAATATCATTTGATTCGACATCATGTTGAGGCCAAGACTATTCACCTATGCCATAGTTCCACAAATGAAAATATTGCAAGCATCTTCACCAAAGTGCTTGGAAGAGAAAAGTTTGAAAGATTCAGAATGATGTTTGGACTCACCAACATCCCTTCCCTTCAAATTAGGGAGGAAATGTTGACACCTAATCTTTAGGGATTAGGAAAATATTGTAAATACGAGAACAAAGAAGATGAAGAAACATTGGAATATGAATTCCAAAAATCTCCCTCTCCTTGTATATATTAATGATTTTCCTAATAGATTTCACCATTCGTTGAGTTACCAATGCATGGCCTGACAAATATAAAATTCAATATGTTATTATAAAAATATGATAAGTTCACAACTTAAAATAGTTTAGATTTAAAGTAGAAAGCTATAGGAATTGAAGTCGATCTAAACAAATCCTTATTATTGTTTAATGAGATGTCAAGGCATGGGTCAAAATTATTTTCTTAATGAAGGTTAATGAACTGGACAAAGGATTAAAGTATTTGGGTATTTCCTTAAAACCAACTGACTCTGCAACCATTAAAGAAAAAGACTTACATCAGGAATAGGTTTTTCATGAGGCAGGTATTTTTAACTTGTGATAGCAATAACGGCACCCAAAAATGAAGACCCCAGGACTCCATTGTGAAAATGTTGCTCAATTATTTGTGTGAAGAAGGGAGGGGGCATGAAAATTATAAAGTTCAATTTCTGTGGTGTTTATTCGCAGGGTAACTATTCAATATCGGAGTTTACTTTTTTGCCCCCCAGGTTATGCTGTCTGCATGTGGAAGCACGTAAACTGACCCTGCAATGATGAAAAGAATGAACCGATGGCTGTTGAAGGAACCGATCCTTTTCGTTCTACTGTTGCCAATGCTGTTGGAGCTGTTGGAAATACTTCTGCTCGTTCAGAGTTTTATAGAAATTCATGTCCTCCTCGAAAAAGGTAAGCTATTCCCTCTTTCATCCTTGTTTAAGGATGAACATAGAGGAAAAACTGACCTGTAGCATTTTTCCTTTTTCTTTGAAATGATAAATGCTATAAATGAAGGACCTAAAGAATATAAACCCAAAGGACATTAGAAACACCACCTCTCTCTCCCTGATAAGGAGAAAGCCGAGGTTAGCAACAAAGTGGGTTGTGCCAATACAAATAATTATGGATTGATGGACAGAACAACGAAACAAACCCCTGTTGAGCATAGTTGAATCCTGTTCTTCAGGGCCATATTTCTTGAGGCCCATGGAATCTAGATTGTACACTGTAGAAGAAAGATGCTCTAGTTCAATTAGACGTCTGTCATGAGACTACAGAAGCTGTTGGCCCCTATGATGTTGTGCAAGTCATTATAGAGGCAGCTTCTGTGCACCAAGCTGCAGGTTTACTTGTACACCTTTTCTTGAATTATTTCCTTAAATCTCAAAGAGAAGCGATCCAACTGGCCCAGAGAGGTTAAGCACCGCAAGCAGCTCACTTGCACTGGCGAAACAGCCTTTGAAGGGTGAACCACTGAACATGAGCCGCAACAGAGGGGTGCTCTTCCACTAAATCATCCAGGACTTGCACATGGCACCAAGCACCTATGTTGCCTTCGGGGAAGCTAAACCTTGGTGTGTAGCGTGACATGCCACCGTCTTCACTGTTAAACAAAACCCCATTGGCTTCTTGTTAGTTTCTTGGTAATTCTCATTTTTATCATTTGGAGAAAATTATCAGGGAATAAAAGACTTTTCGTTGATTGGAATCTTTGTATCCTGACTCCTCGCTAAAAATGAAAGGCAGTTTGGCCTGAGAAATTTAAGACTCCGAAGCTTCTTTAGCTGCTAAATGGTTAAACTAGCATTTGCACTAGACATTGCAAAGAAAACGCCGTAAGGCAATAGATAACATATAACACTATGTAAAGCAATCGATAACATATAACACTATGTAAAGCAATCGATAACATATAACACTAATTAACGCTTCTTTGCCCCACCACCTCCGAGCTGGCACCCGCTGTGATGGCAACCAACACCCGCGCAATTTCAAACGATCCCTCGTGCCAAACATTCATTTGCTCCATTCGCACAACCAGAACAGGTCCTCTCGAGCATTCATTTCTCCTGTTCACGGTGCTTGCTCACCTCGTAGGTCCGCTCGCGGTGCTGAATCCCAGCAGGTTGTGCCCTAGGCGTAAGGTAAATTATACTCTGTGAACAATGACATCCACCATTTTGGCGGGCGCCCGGAAGGCCCATGCATACGAATCCCACCCCTTGCTGCTATAAATTGTCTGCATTGGCAGCTCCCAGCGTCTGGCGAAACAGATACATTCAAAGTCTCAATTTCGGTGCAGGTTCGAGCGACGCTGAAGGTGTTTTCCCATTGCATCGTAATCAGTTACCAGATTTATAACGAACCACTTAGCCATTCAAACATCTTCAATAGTTTTTAGGACGTGGTTTAATGGTTAATAGTTAAGTAGGGAGGTCTAATCCCAAACAAAATTATATATATCTGAAAATTGCTCCAAATGCGGTCCAATCTCAAGCAAAATTATATATCTCTCAAAACTGCTCCAAACACAATTTTTTTAGTTGAAAAAAATACAATAAACCACCACCATTACAATTGCAAACTCAAGCTCCTGCATCTAGTGTGCTTGATTGTGTACTACCCATTTAGCCATGGAGGCCATGAAAATCAGATAATCCTAAACCACCGCCATTGCAAGCTTCCTACATCCACTGTGCCTGCCTGTGCACTTTGCCAGGTGCATAGTTTATTTGGGTTTTTCATTGGGGTGAGATTTTGAGTACAAATATATTCAATTATGTGAGAGGAATTTGGTGCACATTAATTTTCACATGCTTGCTAGGAAGGATGACCACGGAAAAATGCAAGGGCACCAACCGGTGAGCATTGATGTAAGTAGTAGGCTCAGACTACCTGAAGTATGTTGCCACATTTGCTTTCCTTTTCAACTGAAAACATTTTCCAATGCTCCTTTGGTGTGGTGCCATTGCTTTCTGCAATAAATGAATTATACCTGGCTATTTTAGCAACAAAAAATATAATTGCAAGCGAATCTCATTTTCGTGTCAGATCAACAACCTTTTTCTTGAACTTCTTGTTCCTACTTGCTGAAAGAAAACTGTGTTTTTTGTTATCAACCTTGAATATTTCTTTCATGTCTTCTCTTGCATTATTATGGCGATCTGGGCTCTATGTCAAATGAAGTGACCAGAGTGTCATAAGATTAGGTTAGTAATGCAAGCAAGGCGATGACTGCATGCACATTTTGAATTGGTGCCTCAACAGGTGCTAGCATCTCTAACAATTTTTTGAAGTGATTGATGTTGTTGGCCACATCTTATGTTGTCATCTTTATTTGTGAAAACTTCCTCAGCTATATCTTAGGATGACAGCTTGATATTCATAAATGTTAAACAACTTGAATTTCAATTAATTGTTGTGTTTGGCTACATATTAGGAGCCTCCTCTTTATTTGGTGAAGTTCCCTCAGACAAATCTCACAGTTATAGCTCTATTTTCACACACGTGTGCCCCATTTTGCTTTTGGTGCATTTTTCTTTTGGT
>APFE031643727.1:43264-54396 GCA_000404065.3 Pinus taeda | reverse complement strand
TCTCTTTTTCCAAGGTAATGGTTATCAGAGTCTAGTGACTATCAGTAATACAAAGTGTTGGAGTTGATATTATTCCCTTGAGAGGTCCCGGCATGAATCCTGGACCATTTGTCTTCCTCCATGGTAATGATTATCAGACATGTGAATTTGTTTTTTGTCATCGTTTTAACTTTTAAGATGCAATGCAGACATTTCCAGTTGAAGTGGGCACCAGTGGAATCAAGCACCTGCATTAGAGCTGGGGAAAGGTTCTGTGTGTGCAGCCAAGAGTTGTTCTCATGGGTATCGATGCCACTGGAGATTTTGTATGCCAATAACTATGAAGTCTCAAATGGCACCCAACCTTCCCCTAGTTACAGCCCTGCTAGTTTGGCGAGCAAACGTCAAGGAATATTGGAATACGAAATAAGTGCACTTTCATTTCAGCGATCCATTATTACCACTACCTAAACTTCTTTTTAAGAAACACACTGTAATCAACCATATGCAAAGAATGGCCGCATCGCATATTTAGCTACGCAGGCGTCGATAACATCTATAGCGGTTATTTCCGCCCCTAGAAGATCCCGAAGCCAGCAGGGAAGAGGCCCCGGGTCGTGAAAATACTGGGGACAAGAGAAAGAAGACAAAATTCATTAAACCTGGGAAGCAACTAGCGAATCTACTTTTGGGCATGGATGTGCAGGTCGAAGACGCCCTGCGGGTGGCCGAATGCACGCTTGTGGGCAGAGTTAGAGGCCGTCCGGTCACTGGCAAATACTTGCAGCATTGGGCGGAGGGCCTTTGGAAGGATTCGCCAGCAAAAGCCTTCAAAGCTGTAACGATGACAAAAGGATGGTTCATGTTCAGTTTTGAGGACAAAGCAGCATCGGATTGGGTCGAGGGAAGGAACTGGACAATGGGAAAGCGGTCGGTTTTCTTCAAGAGGTGGTCACCCCTTTTTGATGCCACAAAGGAGATGGTCGAGGAGTTCCCCGTCTGGGTAAGGCTCCCCGGACTCCCACCATTCCTCTGGGTGGACTCAATCTTCTCCTCTATTGGCAACACTTTGGGAGTTTTTCTGGAAGCGGATAAATCATTCTTAGTCACTCATGAACGGGCGGTAGCAAGAATTCTCGTGCGTCTGAACCCTAGGAAGCTAATGGAATCTATCAAGCTGCAATACAGAGAATTCATCTATGAACAAATCCTGGATTACGAAATGCTACCTTTCAGGTGCCATCGATGTCATGAGCTTGGACATCTGGCTAGAGATTGCCCTCTGGGGAGACGCAAAAAGAGGGTGCACACACAGGAGGAGTAGCGGGCACAAAGCATTAGAGAGGAGCCTTCTGCAAAGGGAAAAGACTCTTCGGACATCAACCCGGCGGAAGGGGTGCACGACATGGATACAGACCTCATTCTACAGACAAAGGAAGCCTTAGACCCTGCGGCAAAGGAGCTGCCCGACTCCGCCGTTCCCCCAGCTGGCCTTTCCGGAGATCCCGAGCTCTCTCCTTCTGGTAAGCGGTCTGCCTCTACTCTCCCAGATCTCCCTTCCGTTTCAATTGCTAAGTTTTCTGAATTTGCTCCTTCTCAAGTTTCATATGACAAAATCAATCCAAATGTGGAACTTCTTGCTGAGGAACTCCCCTCCATAGATCTGAACCGTGAAAACCCTCCTTTGGACCCTCCTGCTCCCATCTCACCCTCCCCTGCCTGCACCTACAATCTCAGATCCCTGAGTAAGAAGCCCGAGCTTCCCCCTGTTTTAGAAGATCCGGTGGGCGGTCTTAGTACTTCCCTGGCAAAATCCTCCATTAAAAAGGGCAGGGGAAGAAAGTCAAATCTGTCTAAAGCTCAAGTAAAAGCCATTATTGATGTAGCAGATGGTAAACAAATGGTTATCCCCGGGGCGCTTAGAGCAGCAAAACCCCCTGAAGAAGTGATAAAATGATCTGCATGTCTTGGAACTGCAGAGGTTTAGCCAGTAAACCCAAAAAACTGGCCTTAAAGGAGCTTGCCGCTCGGTATATGCCCGACCTAATCTTCCTGCAAGAAACGTTGGGCAGGGCGGCCGAAATTGAACTGGCTCTCCAACTCATCCTCCCTAGGTGGTCTTTCGTTGGCTTGGATGCAGATGGTCACTCTGGCGGCCTGGCCATAGGTTGTAGGGATGGCAGACTCAAAATCTTAAATCACTGGGGAATACCCAATGTTCTGGGTCTGGAATTCCGGCACTCTGATTTTGACCTCCCTTTTCTCTCTTTAAACGTATATGGACCTTGCCAGTCAAGGGCAGCTTTCTGGAACAACCTAATGGCAAAGGATCTTCTAAAAGAGAAGCACCTTATTATAGGTAGTGACCTAAATTTCTCTATCGGGGCTGCAGAACTATGGGGATCTTCTGCCAGGATAGACCCCCTCTCAGATTTCTTTTCAAACCTCTTCCACTCCAACAAGCTGGTAGATGTAAATCTTATCAAGGCAAAACCAACTTGGAGGAACCGAAGAACTGGGGCGGATCATATTGCTAAAAGACTGGACCGTTTCCTCATAAATGACCATCTAGCCGCATCAGTCCCGGCCTTCAGGCAATGGGTGGGAGAAGGGGGGAACTCGGACCATTTCCCCATCCTATTAGAACTTGCCAATCTCCCGAAAAAGCCAGCGGCCCCCTTCAAATTCAACGCCTCCTGGTTAAAAGAAGAGTCTTACAACCAGCTGTTCCGGAAAACCTGGCGTCATGTGGGGAGAGATCTCCTTGATAGCAAGGGAGCCTTTTTTATGGAAAATCTAAAAAGGTTAAAGAAGGCTACTATCGAGTGGGCAGCGGACAGAAAGAAAAAACAGAATGAGGACCTGAGTAAGACAGATGAGGAACTCCGCCTCCTTGAACTCCCAAAGACAAATGCCTATGCCTCTCAGGCTACCAAAGAGAGGATTATAGCCCTAGAAAAGAAAAGGGAGAAAATCCTTTTAGAAAAAGAAGAAGAATGGAGGCTAAAGAGTAGGGCTATTTGGCTGAAAGCAGGAGACGAAAACACAAAATTCTTTCATAACTATGCAAAGGGCCGAAAAGCAGCAAATACAATCTGGAAGCTAAAGGACTCTGAAGGCAGAGAGGTCTCATCTTTTGAGACCTTGTCGGCCATGGGGAAGGATCACTTTAAGTCTCTGTTCTCCGACCCAGGTGGGATCTCTCTAGCTGAAATTATAAGAACAGCTCAATCCTTCCCCCATTTTGTGGAAAGGGAAGAAGCCGAAGACCTCCACCAACAAGTGACAAAGGAGGAAGTTGAAGGTATCATAAAATCTATGGCAAAAGACAAGAGCCCGGGTCCGGATGGCTGGACAGTAAAACTCTTTGCCCACTTCTTTGAGCTGATTGGGGATGAATTATCGGATGTCGTGGAGGAATCAAGGCAAAAAGGTGAGATTTTTCCTCCCTTCAATGCAACTTTCATTGCCCTCATACCAAAAAAAGAGGACCCTGAATCCTTCGAGGACTTCAGGCCAATTTCCTTGTGCAACTGCATCTACAAAATCATTGCAAAAACCATCGCAGTCCGTCTGAAGCCGGTCCTCTCAAAAGCCATCTCCCCAGAACAATTCGGCTTCCTGGATGGCAGACAAATCCATGAAGCCATTGGGGTGGCCCAGGAGACTATTCATAGCATCAGAAAATCAAACTCAAAAGGGGCCGTGATAAAGATCGACCTCTCTAAAGCTTTTGATAGAATCAGTTGGACATATCTCAGGATGCTGCTGACCCATTTGGGCTTCAAAGTGGACTTCATAAGCTGGATCATGGCATGTATCTCAAATCCAAGCTTCGCAGTTCTAATAAATGGGGCCGCCTCACACTTCTTCCGAAGCCAAAGAGGCCTGAGACAAGGATGTCCTCTCTCCCCCCTTCTCTTCCTCCTGGCTGCTGAAGGGCTCAGCAGACTGATCGCCCATGCCAAGAGATCAGGTTTGGTTAAAGGTTTGGAAGTTGCTGTAAATCTTTTCATAACCCATCTGCTGTTTGTAGATGATATTCTGCTTTTTACCAATGGATCCTTAAATGAAGTTTTAGAACTTAAAAGTATTCTAGAGTTGTTCTTGAAAGCCACTGGTCTCCAATTAAATTCTAGGAAATCCCAGCTAATCCTGCAGGGTTTCAATAAACAAGAAGAGTTGCTGATTGCTTCTCACCTCCCTTTTGAGGCCTGCAAAATGGAGCATCCCTTCAAATATCTGGGATTCTGGTTAAAACCCCAAGCTTACAGAAAGCAGGATTGGAATTGGTTGGTGGCAAAAATTGAACAAAGAATTTCCCATTGGAGCTTCAAGTGGTTATCGCGAGCTGGAAGACTGACACTGGTGAAGTCTGTTCTTCAGGCCATGCCAGTGTTTTGGGCAGCCTTAACATGGATTCCAAAAGGCACTATGCACAAGATAAGACAACTCTGCAGCAGATTCCTTTGGTCTGGCTCAAGGGAGGACTCTGTTTTACCTTGGGTGGCATGGGACAAAATAGCAAGGCCAAAAGAATGGGGAGGATGGGGCATAAAAAACCTCCATGATTTTAGCATCTCCCTTGCAGCAAAATCTGGCTGGCGCCTAATCGCCTCCGAGAATCTATGGACCAGAGTAGTAAAGCGCAAATATATTGACCCCATGCCTTTGGAAGAGTGGATAAGGACCCCATCTAAAAAGGGAAGGAACTTCTCAGTGATTTGGAAGGCAACTGTGGACGCTTTTAAAATCATCGAACAAGGATTGGCCTGGCAGGTAGGAAACGGAGAAAATGTTAGACTGGGTAGAGACCCCTGGGTGGGCTGCAACGATTCCTTCGCGCTGACCCCTGCCCTAGTTGCACATCTTGAATCCCTAGGGCTCCATGGTCTTCATCAGATTGCAAATCCCGGACATTCTACAATATGGGGTCAAGCTTGGAAATCAGCAGAGTCCTTAGGCATCGACCCCAGATGGGAGGCAGATTGGCAGGTCTTCCTGCAGGAGCTTAAGAGATCAAACGTCAGAATCCAAGACAAGCCGGATAATCTGGTATGGGCCCATGCTGAAACAGGAATTTATTCCCCCAAGGCGGGGTATTCCTTCTTAATGAAGAAAAAAGGATGGCCTGCACCAGAATGGTGGGTAAAATCCCTAAAGGATTTAAAATATCCTAAGAAAGCAAAATTATTTCTATGGTGCGTCTTAAGGAAGAAAATTCCCACCTGGGATGTGCTCCAGATAAGATTCATTCATGGTCCAGGCAGATGCCCCTTATGCCTCTTGGATTCGGAAACCATTTTTCACCTTTTTGTGGCCTGCCCTTACACGAGGAAAGTATGGGATGAAGTGCAGAGAAACCTCCAAAACAGACTAAAATGGGAAGGGGTGTCTTTTCAGGCAGCCTGGGAATATTGGTGGAACCACTTCTCTGAGAAGAACTTAAGGAACCTGCCACCCATCATATGCTGGGGTATATGGATAGCTAGGAACAAGTCTATCTTTAGGGATCAGAGCACTCCAGCTGAAATGATCGCTATGCAAAGCTTAGCCATTCTTTCCAGTATTCCTCCAGCTGAACCCTCCCAGAAATCTCGTCAAGCCAAGATTGAACAAATTAGGGAAGGCATTCCCTGGGCGTTTTTCGATGGGGCATCCCAAAACAATGCTGCGGGTGCTGGAATTGTCATCCACCTAAACTCTTCCCATACTCTAAAAGCAGCAGGTGGCCTCGGTCCCAGCTCTAACAATTTTGCAGAATTATCAGCCTTAAAGCTCCTCCTCTGCTGGCTCATTAGCAAAAACATTTTCTCGGTTCAGATCTATGGAGACTCACTCAATGTCATAAACTGGGTCTCTGGAAAATTCAGATGTCAAAACTACATGTTGAGTCCGCTGCTGGAAGAAATACATTCTTTAAAAAATCGTTTTAATCCTTTTTTCATTGAACACATCTATAGGGATAGAAATGAAGAAGCGGACCGGGCTTCTAAGGAAGGTGTACAGCTTGCTGTGGACGCGTGGATGATCTCTGAACAGCAAAATGACCAGATCCGTGTGTCGAATCACCATCCTCTCCTCGTTCCGGTCTCTCAAAATATTTTGGGTTGAGGATCTTGTGCTCCTCTCTGCTTATGATGCTGGTTTTTTCTCATGTTATTATATAAAAACAGACTTTTAAAAATTTTTCTGTGTTTTTTTTCTGAAACTTTGTAAAACCGCAGGTCGTTTTCCTGATCAGGAGGCCTGGCGTTTTTTGCTCTAAACGGTTATCTTCTAGACTCCAGCTGCAAAAAGCTGGTTTTCACTTGGACTAGGCCTGCCTGAACTCGGCAGCGCAGCAGGGGGGAAAGTAAGCTGTGGTTTTTTTCATGCTTACGGTTTTAGACTGATCTTGACAGATACAAGGGATGGCGTGATCTACACCCCCTTGTCTTGTATTGCTGGTTTATGCTTCAGCGCTCGAGATGAGCCGAAATGCCTTCGCATATGCTTGTAACTTTTTTATTACTTATAAAAAAGTTCGCTTTTTTCTTTGGAAAAAAAAACATCTATAGCGGTTGCAAGATGCTTTTTATATCATGGTGGAGACGCCCCTCGCCCGAGGACCAGGCCTACTGTTTACAGCAAACCTCGTTTGTGACATCCCATACTCAATTACTTCGCTATGCTATTCATTGTATTGCAAGAATTCACTGCAATCGCAGATTAGTCTGTAAATCAAACAAGTTATATGTATGAGCTCCATAAAAATCTAATCCAAAAGCAGAGCGGGTTCTAATTCTTGTAAAATTTATTCGAGCGCTAAGTGGATTGTTTTCCAAAATTAAATTCCGTTCTCTTCCATACATACAGGTCTGGATCATTTAACTACGACCCGAAATAGAGAAATGCAACATCTAAGGTTCCTTTCTCCAATGAAGATTGTCAGGAGCTCATCAAAGCGGGCTATGCTATCAATCACACAAAAATGAAGCTAGGCTCTGGGATTAAAACCTATGAAAAAGCGAAAAAACTGATAGAAAAGTGGAGGTAAGAAGAAATCTCAATCCTTCTTTGGAACCCAAAAAGAAAAGGGTTATTAATAGACTGTTGAGGGTATAGTCAGTTGGGCTGTGGGCCAGGGGGTTTATCACCATTGACACAGTTTCAATTCCGGCGTATTTTCTTAGTGCTTTGCTTGGGAAATCTCTGAAGGGACATAGCTGAGGAGATTGGCCCCAATTTGGCCAAAAAAATTAGGAGTCTCTGTATAAAAATGAAGAGATTGTTCGGGGATGGGTACCCGGATTACAATTTGTTTTTTGTCATCGTTTTGACTTTTAAGATTTTTGTAGTTTTGTTTAATGTGTGCTAATAGTAGTATTAGAGCATGTTAGCTCTCCACGTAGGCACTTTGTCATCCTTGTTTGTCAAATTGTAGATTTGTGTGACAATATTTTCTCTTGAATTCAATCAGTCCTACCATTTCAATGCATTTTTGGAACCCTACCAATCCCTTTAGACCTAACACACCTAACTTTCCTATCCAAAACTATAACTCTTGAGCTCATAACTTGTTTTGGTTCTCTCTAAATCCACTACACAACTAGTGTAGCTATATGCAGCAGAAGAAAGATGCATGTTTTGGGTATGATGGTGACCCTCCTGGTTTGAATTCTAATTTTGTTTTCTATCCATTTCTGCGATTTAGCTGGGTGACCCTTTCATAGACAATTCCTCTGCATGAAATCCATACCGGATACTTATTCATTTTTCAGGCCCAACCCCTAATTCTCTCTTTCATGCCACCTCACATACTACAAGATTTCTGTCAATTAGAATGGACTAGCGGGTGGTTCCAAAATTTTCTAAGACATGTGGAGTTCATCTACTAACTTACCATGCCATGCATCTTCCGTCCCATGTGTGAAAACGGTCACCAAAGATTACTTCACATATGTTGATAGCTTATGGGTGATAGGTCATTAGAATAAATCCAAAATTTCATTCCTTTGCTTTGAATTTTTCTCTTCTTCATCAGACATAGATTGAAACCCTGCATGCTAGGATTCTTAGGCATAGAAAACATGGTGTGCTCTTATGTTTCAGATTTTATTTGTTAGGTTTGTAAATGGAATTTATAGAGCTCTATTACTGGTATAAACATTTTTCTCTATCAAGAACTATGATTTATTTGTCATATTATTGGGTATACAATATAAAATTACTGTCTTCCCCATTTCGACAGTGCTCGAGCTACTTTTAGTAGAAAATATGGTTAAATTTCAACCTTTTCTGACTTGTCTATTAATTTCAAGAATTTGTCAAAAGAATTTTGCCAAGTGCATTTTCAATGCATCTCATAGCGTTTTAAGATTTTCCTTGGTTTAATCATTTTTCATAGCCAGCAATCAATATTTGACGTCCAAATTACATCAAACGACTTTCCGTCATGGATTTACGGAAAATTTGCACTAAATATTAAGAAACTAAAATACATATTTCCGCTAATGGCACTGCTTCCGATGGTTTATATTCCGTCCTTTTTAGTTTTTTCATATCATCGTGGCTCAAGGATGATCCTATATGCTAGCTCCCGTACCATCTCATGATCGACATTTCATCCCACTTCTCATTGCATCTGAATTGTTACTTTGCACATTATCTTTATAGTTCTCTGTAGGTGTTTCCATATCGCCCCCCAGATGGATGGGGGCCATTGACATTTAATTTTAATTTAATTGAATTGAATGGCTAAGATATAATGTAGGCAAATATCTCTAGAATATGCTTCGTATGAGTCTGATATCGGCGGCTATGGCGCGAGTGACATTAAATCAATGAAACTTTATTTTTAGTTTTGGGGCGGCGATTTATTTGAAACATGGTCTGTCCCTTCATTTCCATCTCTGCGTTTTCCCTCATTCGGTTGATTGCGGCTTCGTTTGCCTCATGCCTATGATCATTTGGCGATGCATATCCTGCCTTCTTCCTTAAGCGGCGATCAGTTTGCATCCCATGCCTATCGATATCCTCACATAAGAATACCTCACACAAGAGATCTCAGCCTGTAGAACACGACCAACCATGTCCGAGCCGCGAAAGAGCACCGCGAATGATATATGTTGGCTCTGGTGGACGCAGTCAGAAGCTTTGACAGAACAATCCAGGAATTCGCTGGGAAAATTCACGGTTTGGATGCAGAGAGTACTTGGTGCTTAGATGCGATTAGATGACGATAAGGATGATGCTACCCTTTTTGGTGTTGTATTTTATTTATCTGTTGGATGATGACGAGGATGATGCTACCATGAGAAATTGAAATATGTTTGGCAATCATCTGCATCAAGTGGCTTTTTTTCCTCCGAAGGCTATCACTATTAGCTGGGCCTCCACCTCCTTATCATAGAATATAAAGCCATGCCTTGATTTATTTTGCAAGTGATATAATTATATACAAGTCAATGTTAACATCAATTAATGATTGAAAAATCATCTACACAAAATATATATATAATTACTGAATCCTAGATTATTGAAGCCAAAGAGTTGCATATATATCGTTCCAACAGTCTAAGTACTCCATAATGTGCATCTGCACGATTGCAGATTGAAATATTAATTAAATCAAATACAATTTTGCATCCTTAATCAAGTACTAAAATTCATGGAAATTAAACACTACCTCCCAATGTTCTGTGACTCCGTTTCTGATAACCAGATTGTTTTCATAAGCTACAGTTGAAGCCATGGAAGAAAGGTCTGCATAGAACCTATTCCCTGGTTCAATTGTTGAATCAATAACACCCCTGGTTCTGCCATGATACAAGTTTACAGGATCCTCAAGAAGGCCGATGATACTGAGAAACATCTCGGACCCTCTTCTGGGTATTACGATTCTTTGTCCTAAACCAAATAAAAACATTCAGCCAAACCCTAATTAATGATGTTGGCTGAGGATGAATTCCTTATTCAAATTTTCAATATATTAAGAACAGGTATATGAGAAAGAAACAGACCAATAAAAATCAGCCATCCCTAACTCATGATGCTGGCTGAGGATAAAATCCTTGTTTGATTCTTGATACTTCAAAAATGACTATTGAATAAAGAGAAAGATCAATAAAATCACCAATGAATCGCCTGAATAGTGTTTTTCACAATCCAACATTATGAGAAAGAAAACTTTAACATAATTCTATCCAGGTTACAAAGTTAATCTCAATCCTTCTTTGGAACCCTAAAAGAAAAGGGTTATTAATAGACTGTTGAGGGTATAGTCAGTTAGGCTGTGGGCCGGGGGGTTTATCACCATTGACACAATTTCAATTCAGGCGTATTTTCTTAGTGCTTTGCTTGGGAAATCTCTGAAGGGACATAGCTGAGGAGATTGGCCCCAATTTGGCCAAAAAAAATTAGGAGTCTCTGTATAAAAATGAAGAGATTGTTCGGGGATGGGTACCCGGATTACAATTTGTTTTTTTGTCATCGTTTTAACTTTTAAGATGCCATGCAGACATTTCCAGCTGAAGTGGGCATCAATGGAATCAACCACCTGCATTAGAGCTGGGTAAAGGTTTTGTGTGTGCATCCAAGAGTTGTTCTCGTGGGTATTGATGCCACTGGAGATTTTGTATGCCAATAACTATGAAGTCTCAAATGGCACCCAGCCTTCCCCTAGTTACAACCCTGCTAGTTTGGCGAATCCAAAGGTTTCAAAGCTGAAGGAAGCTTACTGTTTTGGTAGCGGGATGCTTCAAGGCCATCTGTTGGTAATCCTGTCCGTTTCCATTCTGCCCGTATTTCTTCCCCTTGTCATTCCTGTCCGTTTCCATTCTGCCAGTGTCTCTTACTTTTGCCATTGATCTAATGGTTGAAATTTGTTTAATCGTCCAACATCTAAATCGTGTGGTGCACAAAATGACAGATAGGCAATGAGAGAAGTTGATTTCAGAGGGAAACGCCTTACGGCGTAACAAGAAACATAAAACAAACAAACAATATAGTAGTAACATGAACTAAAATTATTAATATACTAATAACATGAATTAAATAATTATAATGGTTACTATAATAATGTTACAAAATAGTGTTAAAAAATAGTAAAACATAAAACATAAATATTGTTACAATATAGTAAAACATTAAACATAAATAGTGTTACAAAA
>APFE031643727.1:9921-33293 GCA_000404065.3 Pinus taeda | reverse complement strand
ATGGGGAAATTTTGGACATAAATTAATACCTATTTATACTTAATGTTATTTATTTTTGTTTAAATATTGGTTTCAAAAGTCTCAATTTATGGCAGTTTGGTGGGACCAGTACTATATCAATTACTGGTCCCTGCACAACATTAGGAATCTCTCCCCTAATAGTTTTCATGTGAACCCAATGTCATTTTCCCAAGAAGTGCTAATTTTTCATAATGTATACGATATTTATTGGTTTAAATAAAATTAGGAGTTGAAGGAGAGTTGGTTAGGGTAGAAGAGGTGAGGGTTAGGGTTTTTGAGGGCAAATTTTACGTTATGTGTACAAATTTGGTATAGATGGTAGTTCTTGGGAATGCGAAGGAGTTGATGGGGGAGTAGTAAGAGAGGTGATGGAATTTTTCAACAAATGTGCTATAAGAAATGACAATTTCGTCTTAGGAACTTGTTAGATACTTGCTAGAATTCAAAGTCACAATCCTAAAGGAATCTTTGTGAATCTTGGTACACCGGTCTTGTTATATGCAATGAGGATTGTGGCTGAAGAGACAGGGTTTGTGACCAAAAATGAGGGAGATGTTACATCCAATGATGATGTTTATGCTCCTGATGCTTGTGCCGATACCTGGGGCATTGAGGATTCCTTGGGCCCTCCATCTGGTGATGGGTCTGAACATCATGAAAGTTCCCATGAAGATATTGGACCAAAACCAAAAGAAGTGCAGGGCTCTGAGGGGTTTAGGTTGGAACCAAACAAATGAAAGCAAAAGTTGTACAAGAGTCATACCAACAAAATACAACTGGTTATGGGGAAAGACATTTCACTCGAGTAGGTTATGTGTTTAGAAGGTATTACTCTCATGGGGTATTTTAGTGGGAGATATGTTTTTGAAAGGACATTGGGCGAGTGGTTGGATAATCACCGGAAGTCGTTGATAACCTATGTGCCTTGCTTCCATTTTTTGAGCAAAGGATGGCTAGGTCTTATTTTCAATAAGGTTAAGGATGCAGAAGTCATATTAAGCAATATGTGGCTGATGGACTCATCTCCTCTAATAATACATAGGTGGATGATCCTTTTTTATCCCAGTACAGAAAGGATATCGTAAAGTCCAGTGTGGGTTAAATTGCCTAGCCTACCATTCAAGTGGTGGACGATGGAATGCCAACAAGAGATCGAGAATTTTCTTTGTGGGATGATAGCAATGGATGAGGACTTCAAAATCTCTTCCAAAAGATCGGTGGAAAAATTTATGGTTAACCTTAGGGTTAAAGGTGGCCACTATGAATCTATTGAACTAATATGTGGGCATACATGTTTTTCACAACCCATTGACTATGTGAATTTTCCTTTCAAGTGTTTGTGATGTCATAGTGTCGGGAATCTATTCGAAGATTGTTTGATGCAGTACAAAAAAATTTGATCCCTAAATAAGTAAAGCGAGACTCTGAAGTAAGGATTAGTGGCCACACGCTAGGGGATGGTCCAACTTAGATTCCAAATGGAGTGAACCTTAGTTTTGATGGAGTGTTGGGCATGATTCAGCTTGATGGTTCAGGGTCTCCACATGAAGAGCGGAACATGCCCAATAAAGGAGAGTATGGTTTTGATGACCCTATTATGAGCACTTTGGTTCAATCTAAAACCATGGGGACACAACAGTTTGAGGATGGTTTTATCTTATGGTACAAAGCACGACATGATTGTATTGGAGCCTCTCCTTCAAAATTTAGCTCCTTCTCTTGATACATCTGGTAAGAGCACTCTTCTAATTAAAGAATATGTTCTTAACAAGTACTCACCGTAGAGTACTTTGGAATGTAAAAGTCAACCAAGTCATAAGGTAAATAGTATTCATCTTTCATATATTTTTTCTATTGAGTGTTTGTGAACTAATAGAGTCCCCTTGAGTGAAATGGCGACACCTTCTCCTACTCTTGAATACAACATAAATCTTATTGCTAGTTATGATAACCTAATGAGTTAGTGGAACAATGAGGAAGTCTTTATTTCTCATGAGGGAAAGGGTTTGATTGATAATGCCTCAAAGGAGAAAATTTTAGATGAAGGAACTAAAACCAAACTCGTAAAAAGAACCCCCCCTTTGTAAAGCAAAAAAGATCCTCAAAGGGTATCAAACAAGACCAATCCACTACTTTTGATGATCTAAGGGATCAGTTTAGTGCTCAAAACTCAAAGTGTTCATAAATGCTCGAAACATGTACCAGTGCGTAGATCTCGACGACCTGAATCCAACGCAACTCATTTCACTCAAAACCGATATCATATGCTCCTGATATCGTGTTCTGATCGAATTACCAAACAACTAATTTTTTTGTAATTGGTGATGAGTCTCATCATTGAGTAATTATATGGGCCTTAGTTGGCCTTAATCCACCTCCTAACTTAGTCAAACCAACTATTCTCACAACCTATTGCATACTTTTGATTATATTTTTCTTATGAGATGAGTTAGAGTTGGATATTTTGCTTTGTGGTCTAATGTGCATGTAATGTAGGAATAAAGGATAAAAGCAAAGGAAATGCAGGGATAAAAGGGTAAAAGCAAGGAACTATGGTAAAAGACCTTAGTAAAAACTCGGATGGGACAAGAAAGAGGAAATTCCAGGAGGTAAATCCTCCTCATTTACTGCCTATCCATTCAAATACCCCTTCATGAGCTGAAAGTACACATAGCCAAATCAGGAGTACAATAACACAACCAAGCAAGTGGAAGTACAAGAAGCCTCCCTACTAGAAGGCAACCGAGCTAGTGAATGTAAAAGGACAAGTTACCATTAAGTTGAGAGTTGTATCTCCCTAATTTTGAGGGAAGTAGTTGAGACTTTAGATGTATAAATAAGGAGGCTTAGGACCTCAGTTTTTTTAGCCAGTGATAAGTTAGTCAGCGAGGCAGTCAGTCAGTTAGAAGTATTTCGACCTTTTGACTTGTAACAATTTGATGTAATACAATGTTCTTTGATAATGAAGATGAGTTTTGATTTGAGGCAACACTGAGTTAACTCAGAGGGCTGAAGCTCTTGGGTTAGGGCCCGACCCTAGCAGCCAAAGCTCCTCTTTCTTGTATTGTTAAGTAGCTTAGTTTCCTGCTTTCTGTTCATTTGTTTAATCAGGGGCATTCTCATTACAGCAACAATAAAGATTCATGGTTTCCTGTTCATTGTTTTTAGCAGTTCATTTCCATTACAATAGTAGCATAGATTCATGGTTTGATTGTTCATTTGGTTCAGCAGATGCATGTCCATTCTAGTGGTTCAGCATAGATTCATGGCTTTCCTGTTCATTTACTGAAGTGGCTTCCTGTTTTCTGTTCATTTGCTGAGTAGTTGCAGTTTCATTGCAGTAGTGCAAGGAAGATTAGTTGTGTTTCAGTTTGTTCCACTCATGCTTTCATCTAATCAGTAGTTTGGCAAGGAAAAATATCCACAAGGTTGCTCACAGGTGTCTCGACCTCACCTCCTCCCTCTAGGACCATGGTGTGAGGAAGAAACCTTGCAGCAACCCCAAAAACACAAGGTTTTGGTTTTCATAGAGTTTTGTCATTTAAACACAACCACCGAGTTCGTCGTCACTCTACCCCTTTTCTGGTCACCAGCTCGATCTTTCTCTCTCTTCGTTATTTGACCTCACTCGCCTTCCCATGCCATTTTCCTTCAGCATGAAACGCCTCAGCAGGGGACTGTTGAATTCACGTTTAAACGATCTTTGCCGGTAAATCATCTTTCGCAAGCCAAATCGTCCAATCACCGCTCAAATCCCTTTTTGCATTTGACTTTTCACTTTTTAATCCCCACCGTCGATCTTCCTTGACAGATCGGATGGTTATTGCGCACCCACTCACCAACCCGCTCGATCAATCTCCACCGTAGATCTACCTTGACAAATCCAACGGTCCTCGTGCCATATCGCATGGACTTTCGCCCGACCATTATCAGGTTGAGGGCACGCGATATGGACAGTTTCCCCGTGCTATGTGTCGGTCAGTGTCGCTAATCGCGCAAAATTCTACAAAACCATTTATGACTTTGAGGGCGTGCGATATCCTGCTTACCGCCCTCCAAACCCGCTTGTCAATTTTTGCACATTTCTTCTCGCGCTTCAACCTCCACCGTCGATCTGCCCTTCCAGATCTGACGGCTGTCGCTTCACCTGATACCATTTCTGCACGTTTTCTCTTGCCCACGCGATATAATCCTAGTCGTCCATCCTGTTAGGCCACCATGTCCACCCATTTGCGTACGTACCCTCCTACTGTCTGATCTCGACTGTTCATCTACCCTTCACCCGCCTGATCCAATGGTCCTCATGCTCTTTTGCTCCCCCATGTCCTCCTTTCGCCATTTTGGCCTCCTATCGTTCTCCCGCTTAGACACAGGTTTAGCCTAGTGTCCATTTTTGACCCCTTAGCTTAGTCTTGTTGCCTTACTCCTGCAACTTAGATAGTTAGCATTAGGTTAATGTTGCTTAGCAATTCTGCTTAGTCTAGCTGTTTTCATGATTAATTAGGTTATGGTGATTTAGGGTTGCATGTTGTTTTCTTCATTTCTGCAGTAGAATAGCTCTCCCCTAGACTAGGTTTGCTATCCTTCCATCAAAATCAAGCTTCTTCTAACCCTATAGAAGTCTAGCTTGGAACCCCTGGGGTCTCTTTCCAGATGAGTAGTGACAACAAGTAGTACCTTCACTCCTACTTGTGTATATAGCACAGTCACCTCCAAGTTTGTACGAACCCTGGGTTGATAAGTAAAACTGGTAGCCCTAGGAGTTGCAGCATTCTTACTGCAATATCTTGGCTAATCACTTTTTGCCGTCATTACCGGGGAGGTGTCTGAGTAGTAGTGATTATTGTTCTTTTCTTATATTTTCTAGTTTTCAACTTTCTTCCATTAGTTTATTTCTGCAAAAGTAATCTAGTTTCTTTCTGTCATTTTGTCATTTATCTGCTTTCCTTTCCATTCTACAAGTTAATCTAGTTTCCTTTCCTACAAGAAGAATTTCAATTCAGTAAGTAGTTTTCTTTCTGTCAGTAGTTTCTTTTCATTCAGTCGGCAATTTCAATTCAGCAAGCAGTTTCTTTTTGTTAGTGGTTTTCATTCCATCAACAATTTCAATTTTGCAAAGTAGCTTCCATTCTGTTAAATAGTTTTTCATTTAATCAACAATTTCCTTTATGCAATTACTTTCCAGCTTTAAAGAAAAATCTCACAAAAACCCAAAAACATTTCCTTTCATGCCTTATAGGATTAGGGATACTTTAAGAAAATTCTTGCCAAACACCCCCACCTCATCCAATAGTCATCCTCCCTTCTTCTTCACTGACAGTGAATTGGAAGCCCCTTTAGGTTAAAAAACCTGAGATATTTGAGGAACCTATAGGGGAAGAAGAAGAGGAAGAACCTATTCCTACTAAACCAATCGCTGAACATGTAGGATTTAACCCCGTTGATCCGAATTGGATCCTAGAACACTCTCTAAGTTTTCATGAACTTTTAAAATCATGCCAAAGTTTCAAATTCTTATAAAGGTCAAGCTTATCAGAGATATCCTCGTGACAATGGAAATTTGTGATCAGCGCGGAGCAACGAGGACCCTCGGTCAAGCGCGCAGATTGTTGGACCATGGTAACGCGTGCTGGCACAAATTGGCAAAACCAGAGGTTAATTGGAGAAACGGGGGCAGTTTCTGATATGCGATTAGCAACAAGTCGCCTCCTTAAAGAAGGATAAGCCCCGAGCATACGGACCCAAAAATGTTATAAAACGCAGAAAATGATGCCTCGGTTCTAACGGAGTGGGATTCCACAAAATCGGCAGGATATCGGAAGGGCTCGAGGCGGTAAGCGGTTTCAACCGAATCCCGCCCGATGCCACACATCGATTGTCACGTGTTCGGCGGAAGAGAGAGAAAATCGCTCACATTGGATGGGAACAATCGTGCTACTTAGTCGCCCAATATGAGCGATGACCGTAGGATCTGGGACCCCCAGATCGACGGCGGAGACACGATCCGATAGATGACCAGATTCGGCGGGGTAAATAGGCATAATTATATAAGATTTGAAGTTTGATATGGACGATGCGTTGGCGGAGATTCATATTTCGCAGGCATTCTTGGAGTTAATGGACAAAACGGTTGTTCAAACATTTCCAGTGAACCTAACACACTCATCTGTTACAGAATAGGTGGCCACCTCCCTGTGAGGCGTTATACAGTGATGATTACGCCGAACAAAGGGATTCAGACGGACAAAGGCAGGGAAACCAGAAAGCCGAGAAGCGAAAAGGAACAGTCAGGAAGCCGATGGCTTTAAAGCCATGAACTGACAGAGACAGAGCAAGTAAGCAGAAGGCAGCAACGAAGAAAGTTTGTTAAACACAGAAAGAAGGAGCTGAGCTGACCTGCAGAAGCAAAGGCGACATCGAGCGAGACAGAGCCAGAGAGAGTCAAAGAATCTGTGTACTTCGGAGAAGGCTTGAGAGGTTCAAGCGAACTCCTCTGTATATGCCTGTCATGTATGAGTCTCAGATTGGGCTCATACTACTGTGACCAATAGAGGTCGAGTTTCAGTAAGTAGAGTCTGTGTACTCCAGAGACTTGGGGGATCCAAGTACAGTCTTGTTGATTCATATCTGCTTTGTGAGACTCAAACTGAGCTCACTGTTGTGAAAACTCTGCTTTTGAAAACATAATAGAGAGGCCACCACTGAAGGCTGGACCGGGAGACGTAGCCCAGGGGTATTGGGTGAACTCCTTATGAAACTTGTTATGTTTACATGTTTCCCTATTATGTTTTCTCTAACTGCTTCAGTGTCTGTGTATTTCACAATCTTATCTATCTGTTGCATAAAATAACATAGGCACATCCATGCACATGAGTTTGTAATACCTTAACTGTTTGTCTTAGATCAATTACAGATCAAGTGGTATCAAAGCTCTAGGTTGCTAAGGTTAGACAAGCTTGTGTTGGATCTTTCTTTTGTTGAATGCTAACTAGATCAAAGCTTAAATTAAGAGAAGGAGAATTGGTTGAAACTAACCCAGAAATTGGAAGAGTCTATCCTAAGAGGAAAATGGCTGAAGAAAGTCCCTTGGAATCAGACCCCCAAGTCATGGATAGTTTCATGACCATGAGAGCCATGGTAGAGGAAATGTATAGAGAATTTAAGAAAGGTAGAGAGGAAAATTCATCAAACTCCAAACGAGATAAAGGAGCAGAAGAATCTCTCCTCCATGACCATTCTAAAGGCAAAGGGAAAGAAGAAAAGCTTCCCAAACCCCCTGATAGCCCCGAAAATAAAAATAAGACATCTTTGATTAAATTAGATGTTAAATTTGATTTACCAATATATGATGGAGAGTTGAATGCAGAGAAGCTGGATAATTGGATTAGACAGATTGATGTGTATTGCAGGGTGCAGAGCATTGATTTGGACAGTAGTAAGATTCAGCTGGCCAGCCTACACCTTGGAGGCGCTGCCTTGGTATGGTGGGAAGGCAGGACAGAAGTTGACATGAAGAAGCATGCTAAAATTCTTTCTGTCTGGAGTGAATTTGTTTCTGCAATTAAAAAACAGTTCTATCCACTAGCTTATATGCAGCAAGCCATGATGAGTTGGCAAACTCTTCGACAATTGAAAGGGCAAAGTGTACAATGTTACACCCAAGAGTTTAGGAAAAGAGCTTTGATTCTAGGAATTTCTTTAGACTCGCCTGAAACTTTGCTGAAGTATATAGGTGGTCTACACAGCTATTTAAAGCATACCATTCTCATGTTTAATCCCACTAGCATAGATGAGGTATATGTTCAGGCTACACATCTAGAGGCTAGAGGCAAGAATGTGAACCAAGAAGTTGGGGGATCATCAAAACTCACTGCAAGCAAGAATAAGGAAAAGAGAAAGCATAAATGGAAAGAGAGGAAGGCAAATGTTGTACAAAAGACCAAACCTTCGTGCACTCACTGCAAGAAGGATGGGCATGATGATGAACACTGTTGGATTCTGCATCCAGAGCTGAAACCCAAGAAGTACGATGGCAAAAGGAAGAAGACTGTTGCAACTATTCAAAAGGATTTGGGGTCAGACTCAAGGGATGAAACAACAATCACAGCCACATGTATAAAAGGTAAAAATTATGAAGCATCTACTAGTAATTCTACACAATCTACTGATAATGAAGAAAATGAGAGGAAAAGATATGAGCTTTTTCATATTAGAGTTATTTCCAAACATCAAAAGATTGATACTTTGTTTGATAGTGGCTCACAAGTAAATTTAATTTCTGAAGCAATTGTAAAGAAGTTGGGATTACTAAGCACACCTCACATGAAACCATATCCATTAGGTTGGTTATGTGATAAAGCAAAGCTACAAGTGACTAGACAATGCAAACTTAGGTTTTCTTTTGGGTCAACATTTGTAGATGAGGTTGAGTTAGATATTGTTCCCTTGGATATATGTGGAATTGTTTTAGGAAGTCCTTACTTCTATGATAGGAAAGCTATTTTCTATAGGGCAGAAAACAAGTATCAGCTCGTTAAAGATGGAATTGAATATATTGTAAGAGCTCATAAACTCAAGGATAATTTTATTCTCATAAACTCAGGGCAGATGAAAAGAATTGTAAATTCATGCAAATTTTTTTTATTGATGGTTGTAAAGGAGAAGAAACCTGATAAAACCAATGTATTTGAGGGTTGTAATACTAAACAACAAGCTGATTTAGAAAAAGTTGTTTCAGAATATGATATACTATTTCAAGAACCTAAAGGTCTGCCACCCAAAAAGGAAATAGTACATGATATTAATTTGCATCAAGATGCTCCATTGCCTAACATCGAAATGTACAGGTTCTCCACTTTAGAGAATGCAAAAATCAAGAAGCAGGTACAAGAGCTGCTTGAGAAAGGGGTCATAAGACCTAGAACATCACCATGTGGATCTCCAATTGTCTTGGTGAGAAAGAAAGATGGCTCATGGAGAATGTGCATTGATTACTGAGCACTGAATAAGATAACGATAAAAAATCGTTATCCCCTTCCTCGCATAGATGATCTATTAGATCAGTTGAAAGAAGTTGTTTACTTTTCCAAGTTGGACTTGCATAGTGGCCACCATCAGGTCAGAGTTGCAGAGCAAGATGCATGGAAGACTGCTTTCAAGACAAAGCAGGGATTGTATGAGTGGTTGGTTATGCCTTTTGGCTTAACTAATGCTCCTGCTACTTTCATGAGATAATGAATTATGTACTCTGACCTTTTATTGATGATTTTGTCATTGTATATTTAGCTGACATTCTTATATTTAGTAAAACATGGGAAGAACATTTGAAGCATGTAAAGCAGACTCAAGATGTTTTGAAAAGAGAAAATCTTTATGTTAAGCTCTCAAAATGTGAATTTGGCAAAACATCTTTGAATTATTTGGGTCATGTTGTAGGGGGTGGTGAATTGAGGATAGATCCCTCTAAGGTTGCAGTCATTGTAAACTGGCCTAAACCCAAATCTGCTACTGAAGTTAGAAGCTTCCTAGGAGCAGCACAGTGTTGGAGAAAGTTTATTTCTGACTTTTCCTTAATTGCAACTCCCTTACATGCTTTAATAGGATTGAACAAGGTGTTTCAGTGGGGAGGCAAACAGTAGAAAGCCTTCGACACCTTAAAAGAAAAGATTAGTACAACACCAGTACTAGCATTGCCTGATCTTCAAAGACCATTCAAGATTGAAACCAATGCTAGTGACTATGCCATGGGAGCAATGTTGATGCAGCACGGTAAACCCATATGTTATCATTTTGAGACATTTAATTCTGCAGTAGTTAATTATCCCATATATGATAAAGAATTGTATGTGTTATCACCAAAATAAGACCCTGATAGGCTGTTGATTAGACTATCTCAGTGTAACTATTTCAAACCAATCTTTTAGCTAAGGCTTAGCCTCCTCAGCCTGAGAGGGCTCTCTCAAAGGGTTAATGATATTGATTAAAGATATGGATAGATGGCTAACTCTATCTTGGTTTTGTGTGTTTGTAGGTTGAAAAGATGAAGGCTTGCTACCATTGGGCTATGGAGTCAACAAGTCAATAAATTCAGTGGCAAGGTTTCTTGACATGAAAGCTGAGGCAAATGGGGTTTTCAAACAAAGATAATTCACTCAAGAAAATAGGTCATCACAGTAATTCCATTACTAAAGGAAGTCAGAGCATAGGGTTATGAATTCTGAGTAATAGTAATGAAACTTACTGCTAGTAGTTCAAAGATAGTTTACTAACAAAATGTAGAAAGACACAGTCATCTCATTTCTAAAGGAAGTCAGAGCACATGGTTGTGAATTCTGAATAATAACAATGAGATCTATTGCTAAACACAACAATTCCATTAGTAAAGGAAGTCAGAGCATAGGGTTATGAATTCTGAGTAATAGTAATGAAACTTAATGCTAGTAGTTCAAAGATAGTTTACTCACAAAATGCAGAAAGACACAGTCGTCTCATTTCTAAAAGAAGTCAGAGCACATGGTTGTGAATTCTGAGTAATAGAAATGAGATCTACTACAAATGATTCAAAGTAACATATAAATCAAGACAACATTAACCCCATGAGAACTCAGATCTGTTTAGGAAAACCTCTCTGCATTACTGATTATAGTTCATAGCATAAAGCAACAACTGGGCCAAAAAGTCTTCAACCCCTTGCTAATTCGACCTCTTGCTTTATATATAGCATTTACAACATGGATTCCCTCATCCCTCATCAAGAGAATTCGAATTTCTATTATTGACACCTATTCTTACCATAAAGCAAACTATTAAATACAAGTGACAACTAACTGACTGTCTTAGAGTCCTAATACAATTAGGAGTACAACTCCTTGTTATGACTAAACCATATTAACTAAACATTGAATGCATCCTTTGATAGCTGCAACCTCACGAGATCGAATTTGATGAAGCCTCCCACGTTGTCACCTTACTGCTGATGATAAACCCTAGAAATTAGGGAACATGTTTCCCTGTTTTTAGGTTTAGGATCTTTGAAAATTAGCATGTGGGACAGAGCCTTTATCTTCTCATCCATGACATATTTTATGAAACTAAAGGAGGTGTTCGTATTCCATGTTGTCTAGAACAAAAACCTCTCTTGGTTTTTAAAAAGACTTCTCCAGTTGTCCACAATTTGTCCTTGAAAAACACGTGTAAAATAGGAAAAATTTGTTCTCTGAAATTAGGGTTTCAAAGAAATCTTAGTATCTCCCAACTGATAACACTTATGAAGAAAGTGAGATAGGTTATTGTAGCTGGAGAGTTTATGAAGAGAAAAATCCTTCAGAATTCCAAAATACCTTTTCCTGTCACCAGAAACTGTTCTTGAAAAAGATTGCTAAAACTAGAAGACAAAGGTTGACTTTCAGCAGTTTCATAGCGCAATTTTAACCATAAAGTTCTCTCACCTCATAACGAATTTGAAGAAACTAAAAGAGGTTTTTGTATTTTAGTATGTTAGGAAGAAAAACCTCTTTCAGTTTTCAAAATTGAGTTCTCAGCTGCTCAGGAACCCTTCTGGAAGTTGACTAGTAAAAGCAGAAAACAGAGTCTTTTATGCTGAAACAGGCTTTTTCAGTGGTTTCGTAGTGAGCTACGAAAACTCCTAGTTCAGTGATTTCATAGCGCAAAACAAGATTTTTACACTGTCTGTGCTATGAAAATGTGGATTCATAGCTAATTTCAAAATTTCTTCAAAATGATGTGAGATATGGCTTATAAACACATGGTGAGGCTTCTAGGACATGGAATGAGGCTGTCAAACTTTATTTGGAAAAGAGAATGACACTATTGAGATGAGATGACTCAAAACCTATTATAAGACTATGACTAGAAACAAGGCAAACTTTCCAAAGTTTAGAAACAAAAATTTTAGGGTGATAACAGTATGCATTAGTACAGAGTGTGAAAAAGTGGAAACATTACCTAATGGGCAAAGAGGCAGTTATCCATACTGATCATCAACCACTTCAATATTTACACTCACAAACTAAGTTGCAACAATAAAGACACTATAGGTGGATGGGTTTTCTACAATAGTTTCATCCTGTCATCAGATATAAAAAGGGCATACACAATAAAGTCGCAGATATGTTGTCCAAACCAATCATAAATGCATTCACTATACTTAAACATAATTCAGTATTGCATGAAAGCTACATTGAACAATATGCTCAAGATATAGATTTAAAGATGTATATGCAACTTTAAGTCATGGCAAACAAGTAGAAGGATTGGATTATCATGTTAAGGACCAACTCTTGTATCGTTTTGGCAAGTTATGCATTCCACAAACTGAAAGAGTAAAGATAATTCCAGAAGCACACACTTCTCTAATATCAGGTCACTTTAGAGTAAGTAAAACAGTTGCACAGCTACAAAGATTTTGTTATTGGCCAAAAATGAATGAAATAGTTTCTATATATGTAAGGGGGTGTACCATGTGTGCTAAAAGCAAGCCTAGCAATAGAAAACTAGGCTTGTAAACTCCATTACCAGTTCCTTCTCATCCTTGGGAAAGTGTTTCCATGGACTTTGTTGGGGGACTGCCTAAATCTAGAAAAGGTCATGACTATCTATATGTTATTATGGATAGGTTCAGCAACATGTGTATTTTAATACCTTGTAACAAACAAATTACAACTGAACAAACAACAAAGTTGTTCTTTTAGCATGTATGGGTTCATTTTGGATTACCCACTTCCATTGTATCTTATTAAGATTCCTGATTTGTTGGAAATTTTGGTCGAGTCTATGGGAATTGATGGACTTTAGACTGAAGAAGAGCACAACCTTTCATCCACAAACAGATGGCCAAATAGAAGTGGTCAACAAGACAGTGATCCAATTGCTCAGAGGCTATTGCAGCAAGCAACACAAACTTTGGGATGAACACCTATGCTATGTGCAACATGCTTACAACCGGGCTAAACATTCTTCTACACAAAGATCTCCTTTTGAGACCTGTTTTGGTTTCACACCAAGGTCTCCCTTGGATTTTGTCTTTGGTAAAGACATAGCGGTTGATGGACACAGTGATGTGGACAAGGCAACCAAGTTCATTGAACAAATCCAAGAGATTCACCAGGCAGTACAGGAATAGCTGGAAAAGAGCCAAGCCAAGTACAAGGCAAGGCATGATAAGCATCGAATTGAGCATAGTATCCAAGTTGGTGATCAAGTCTGGCTGTATATCAGCAAAGACATAATGCAAGGTGAAGTTAAGAAGTTGAAGCCAATAAGGTATGGACCTTTTAGGATACTTGAGAAAATTGGTGAGAATGCTTTTCACCTTGATTTGCCAGCTTACATGCACATCTATTCCGTAGTTAATGCAGAAAGCTTGAGATTGTTTGAAACTTCATTGATTGAAGATCCCGAAGAGCAGAGCCAATTGCCTTCTATTGATGATCTATTGCTTGAATATCTCAATGAATTGCAGGAAGATATAGTTCTGGACAGGAAGGTAAGGACAATGCACAGAGCGGATGTTGAGTACCTCAGGATTGGGCTCAAAGGTTCAAAACCAAGCAGTGCAAGATGGATAGAAATTGGACAAATAAGGAATTTATACCCTCACTTGATTGATGCTTAAAAACCAACTTTTGGTGGTCCAAAAGCTTTTTCAGTGGGAAGGCCGTGATCCGAATTGGATCCTAGAACACTCTCTAAGTTTTCATGAACTCTTAAAATAGTGCAAAAATTTCAAAGTCTTATAAAGGTCAAGCTTATCAGATATATCCTCGTGACAATGGCAATTTGTGATCAGCACGGAGCAACGAAGACCCTCGGTCAAGCGCGCAGACCGTTGGCCCATGGTAATGCGTGCTGGCGCAAATTGGCAAAACCAGAGGTTAATTCGAGAAACGGGGGTAGTTTCTGATATGCAATTAGAGAAACCCCTCAAAGAAGGATAAGCCCTAAGCACCCAAACTCGAAAATGTTATAAAACACGGAAAATGATGCCTCGATTCCGACGGAGCGGGATTCCACAAAACCGACAGGATATCAGAAGGGCTTGAGGCGGTAAGCGGTTTCAACCGAGTCTCGCCCGATGCCACACATTGATTGCCACGTGTCCAACGGAAGAGAGAGAAAACCGCTCACATCGGACGGGTAACCATCGTGCTACTTAGCCGCTCGATATGAGCAATGATCGTAGGATCTAGGACCCCCAAATCAACAGCAGAGACGCGATCCGATGGATGACCGGATTCGTGGGGGGGGGGTAAATAGGCATAATTATATAAGATTTGAAGTCTGATATGGACAATGTGTTGGCAGAGATTCGTATTTCACAGGCATTCTTGGAGTTAACGGACAAAAGGTCGTTCAAACATTTCTAGTGAACCTGACACACTCATCCATTACAAAATAGGTGGCCACCTCCCTATGAGGTGTTATACAGTGACAATTACGCCGAACAGAGGGATTCAGATGGACAGAGGCAGGGAAACCAGAAAGCCGAGAAGCGGAAATGAATAGTCAGGAAGCCGATAGCTTTAAAGCCATGAACTGACAGAGACAGAGAAAGTAAGCAAAAGGCAGTAGTGAAGATAATTTGTTAGACACAAAAAGAAGGAGACGGGATGACCTGCAGAGGCAAAGGTGGCATCGAGCCAGACAGAGCCAGACAGAGTTAGAGAGTCTGTGTACTCCAAAGAAGGCTTGAGAGGTTCAAGCGAACTCCTTTGTATATGCTTGTCATGAATGACTCTCAGATTGGGCTCATACTACTGTGACCAATAGAGGTCGAGTTTCAGTAAGTAGAGTCTATGTACTCCAGAGACTTGGGGATCCAAGTACAGTCTTGCTGATTCATATCTGCTGTGTGAGACTCAAACTGAGCTCATTGTTGTAAAAACTCTACTTTTGAAAACATAATAGAGAGGCCACCACTGAAGGCTGGACTGGGAGACATAGCCCAGGAATATTGGGTGAACTCCTTATTAAACTTGTTATGTTTACATGTTTCCCTGTTATGTTTTCTCTAATTGCTTCAGTGTCTGTGTATTTCGCAATCTATCGATCCGTTGCATAAAATAACATAGGCACATCCATGCACATGAGTCTGTAATACCTTAATTGTTTGTCTTAGATCAATTACAGATCACCCGTACAGGAATTACCTGCATAAGAATTCTAAAACACAGAAAATAAACAATAGTGAGAGCCTAACACATAAAACACATATACACAGAGATTTTCCCCTGGATCCCAAAATCGGGACTACCAGCTTGATTTTTCATTATGTTCCTTTCAATGTTACAATACATATTTATACATGTTGAAGCATCCAATACCATGGACCGAAAACCATCGTGTCCAAAACCATGGACCAAAAACCATTGCGTCCAAAACCATGTGCGAAAATCATGCACAAAACCATAGGTGGGTCCGCCCAACCTAACATAGGGTCCAAAACCAAAATTTTCCAGGGAGTGGGGTTACCTGCACCCCTGAAACCCCTTGTGACCTCCCCGCTACGCAATCGGCGTAATGAACGGGGTGCTCCGACCCCCCTCTAGCCCCCGGGTTAACTACATGGGCTAGTCGTGGAAAGAATATAACACAACCCAACAGAACACTTAAATGACAGAGGAGATAGAGGGAGAATTGTGAGTGCCTTCCCCATTAGGGAAGCCAATGGGGACACTAAAATGAAGAACATAAGCCCCTCTGCTCTACCTCATTTCCATGGCTTGACCACAGAGGACCCTGACAACTTCCTATTTGAATTTGTTGTTGTTTGCCAAACCTATGACTACATAGATGATGAGCAAAAGTTGAAACTGTTTCCATCTACCCTCAAGGATGCAACATTACGTTGGTTCATGGGTTTACCTGGAGATAGCATAACAACTTGGGCTCATATGCAGCAGGCCTTTAACAACAAATATAGGGACTACTGTAGGTGAAAGGACACTAAGGATGAGATTTTCAGGATGACCATAGGCCATGATGAATCCTTAGAAGACTACGAAGAGAGATTCCAGCTCAGTTACAAAAGGGCTAGGTGCATACCTGACCCTGAGTCATTGAAGCTAGTCTTACTTGGAGGAGTAAGGGAGGATATCCTAGACACCTTACATATGTTATCAGGAGGAGATATCTACCAGCTACCCTATGAGGACATCAAGATTGTCTTTAGAAACCATTCTATGGCAACCAGAAACAAGGGTAGAAGTAGTCAACCTATGGTAAGTACCTCATCTTCCAACTCATCCATCAAGGGTGAAATTGGAAATGTGCTGGAGGAATTCAAAAGTGAGATGTTGCAAACCCTTGCCTTGAAATTGGATACAATGAATATCAAAATAAAGCAAGAGGAAGCAGAGAGAGCTCTGGCCATCTTCTGTCCTAGACACACCAGAAGGCATCCTAGGAATGAATGCCCATTAAATTGTATTGAGGTTTGCTCAGTCTGTGAAGAAAACCACTCCACAGACAAGTGCCCTTCCTTACCTGGACTCAAAGCTGTATACCAAGGGGCTGAGGGTGTGAATGAGAAGCTTTGCTACATCAACCAGAGGAGACCTCCTGGGCCTAGACCATTCCAGCAGGGTATGCAAGGATCATCCCATGCATATTACAGACCCAACCAAACCATAGCTACACCTTCTTAGGGACCCCATGCCAATCCTTCCTGGTCTACACCCCCTCCTTGGTCCTATGCATCTCAATATCATTCCCAGCCACCCAACCAGTCATTCCAACCATACAATCAACCACAACATCAGTGGAATACCCCACCCCAGGGGTGGAGGCCCCAATTCAACAATGTTCCAACTCTATTTCTTCCATCACCTACCCAACCACAACTCCTGCACTTTGCTCCACCTAGGAAACCCCAAATGCCTACCCAGCCAAATCCAAACCCAAACAATAGGTAGGCCCAACAAACATACGGTGGAGAGACATCATACCCAACTTATGCTGTTGAAATTCAGGAGATCAACCTGAGATCTAGGAGAATTCTCCCAGATAACCAACCTCCCTCTCCACATAGAGAGGTTGAGAAAGAAAAAGGGGAAAGAAACCTTAAAGAAAATCCACCCTTTCCTGAAATATTAGCCCAACCACACTAGCTTACCCCAGAAGAAACTGAACTTCTGGGAGAATTGGAAAACCTATGTGTAAAGATTCCCCTTCTCTAGACAATCAAAGATGTGCCTATTTACAATAAACTGATTAAGGAGAAGTGTTTTAAGCATCCAGGAAGAAGAAAAAAGGATGCCCCTACCATTAATGTCATTGGGCAGTTATCTAACTTAATGCTGGGGCAGGAAATATGCCCAAAATACTTAGACCCTGGAAGCCCCGTAGTTGATGTCCACATCAATGGCACCATTGTCCCTCACACTCTGATTGATCTTGGGGCTGCCATTAATGTGATGACAAAGGACACCATGCTCAAGCTTAACCTCCAAGGGTCATTAAGGAAGACCACAACAGTGCTGCAACTTGCAGACCGTTCCACAATCACCCCTTAGGGAATTGTGGAGAATGTGATGGTCTCCATTGATTCCTGGGAGTACCCAGCAGGTTTCCTAGTTCTCCAGCCTAAGGCTAAGCTAATTGGTTACCCTCTCATCCTTGGGAGGCCATGGTTGGCCACCGTTAATGCCTACATTAGCTGCAGAGCTGGGAAAATAACCATCAAGAATGGGCATATGTCTAAGCAATTAGTCCTATACCCTCCTGCTCAACCCTCCCTAGAACATGACTTACCTTTATGGTTGGAGGAGGAGAAAGAAGATGACCTTTATTTTGTTGAACTGTATACTTTGGAAGCCATCATAGGAGGAGGACAACAAGATGAGGATGATGTAATCGAACACCTGCTCCAAAGTCCAACTCTCAGTCCATTACCCCTAGAAGAAGAAGTAAAAGAAACAATGAACAATCATCCATTTGACTTATGCTTGGCCGATCCCAACCCAATCTGAGCCAAAACTATATAATTTGGGCCAGAGAAAGCCTTGAAGATTAATCCATCTCTCTCTACTTTAGAGGAGGAACAACTATGAAACTTGTTGAGAGAGAATCTAGAAGCCTTTGCTTGGAACTACAAGGAAATGAAGGGAGTACACCCCTCGGTGTGTACTCACTACATATACATCAAGGAGGACTGCAAGCCAGTCAGGCAACCCCAAAGGAGGATGAATCCAACCCTCAAAGACATAGTCAAGGAAGAATTGCAGAAACTATTAGATGCAGGGTTCATTTACCCTATCTCTGACAGTAAGCGGGTCTCTCCTTTGGTGTTAGTGCCCAAGAAAAATGGGAAGTGGAGGATTTGTGTCGATTTTAGGGAGCTGAACAAAGCCACCAAGAAGCATCATTTTCCCTTACCCTTCATTGACCAAGTGTTAGATGGCCTGGCAAGGAAGAAGTTATTTTCTTTCTTAGATGGATTGAGTGGGTACAACCAAATCCAAATCTGCCCAGAAAACCAGGATAAGACCACTTTCACCTGTCCTTGGGGTACCTTTGCCTATAGGGTCCTTCCTTTCGACCTGTGCAATGCTCCTGCCACTTTCCAAAGAGAAATCCTGAGTATCTTTGCTGAATTAGTTCATGATGCTGTGGAGATCTATATGGATGATTTTACACCTTATGCCTTTGATTTCCAAGAGGCCTTGACTAACTTAGGCAAAGTATTACGCAAATGCATTGAGATGAACCTGTCCCTCAGTCCAGAAAAATGTGAATTCCTAATGACTGAAGGGACCGTGCTAGGTCACTCAATATCTCAGAGAGGACTGCAGGTGGACCCAAACAAAGTAGCAATCATCCAAAGGGTCCCACCTCCACAAAAGCAGAAAGATGTTAGGAGTTTCTTAGGGCTAGCTGGATATTACAGAAGATTCATAAAAGACTTCAACAATCTAGCCTCTCCTTTGTTTGGATTATTGGCCAAAGATTCTGAATTTATATGGTCTAAGAGCTATCAAGAGGCCTTGGACATTTTAAAGGATAAGGTAACCACTGCACCAATCCTTCGAGGCCCAAACTGGGCCCTCCCTTTTCACATTCATGCTGATGCCTCACATAAAGCCATATGAGCAGCCTTAGGATAGGTAGAAGAGAAATTGCCTTACGCCATCTACTTTACCAGTAAAAAACTATCAAAGGCTGAACTAAACTATACTGTGACATAAAAGAACTCCTGGTTGTTGTGCATTCATTGAACAAGTTTAGGCATTGCATTATAGGTTATCAGACATTTGTGCATACTGACCATGTTGCAATTAAGTATTTAATGAAAAAACCAGATGTAAATGCTAGAATCATAAGATGGTTACTTTTATTGCAGCAGTTTAATTTAACTATTGTTGATAAGCCTGGTAAAGAAAATGTTGTTGTTGACTTGCTGTCTAGAGTGAATCTACCTACAGGTGAAGAAGGAATGGTGGATGATCAGTTCCAAGATGAGCACTTGTTTGCTATTTCAGTGCTCTCCGCATGGTTTGTTGATATAGCAAACTATCTAGTGTCAGCATAGTTCCCACCAAACCTGCCCTCTAGAGAAAGAAGCAAGATAATCAGGAAAAGTGTCCCCTTCACCTAGATTGGGGGCAATCTTTTCAAACTTGGCTCAGATCAGATCTTGAGAAGATGTGTAAGGGAAGAGGAGGTCTTTGACATCCTTCTGACCTGTCATGATGGGCCTTGTGGAGGTCACTTTGCAACAAAAAGGACAACATTCAAGGTGTTGCAAGCAAGGTATTACTGGCCTACTCTTCTTCAGGATGTGAAGAAATATGTTAGTCACTATGATCGGTGCCAGAGGATGGGAAAGTCGACTCCAAGGGATGAAATGCCCCAACAACCTCAAGTGACTTTCGAGCCATTTGACAAGTGGGGCATTGACTTCATTGGGCCTATTAACCCTCCTTCCAAGCAAGAACAACACATCATTGTGTGCACCGATTACTTGACTAAGTGGGTAGAAACTAAAGCAATCAAGGCAACAACAAAAGAAAAGGTGGTTGAGTTCCTAAGGGAGAACATATTCTACAAATTTGGGTACCCTAGAGAACTAGTCACAGACCAAGGTAGCCAGTTCACCTCCATCATGATCAAAGAACTGCTCAAGCATCACAAGATCAAACGTAGGACCTCGACTCCTTATCATCCACAAGCTAATGGGCAAGTGGAGGTGACCAATAGAGCACCGGAGAACATCCTGACTAAGGTAGTGAATAGCAGCAGAAAGGACTAGGCTGAGAGACTAGTTGAGGCCACCGGGGCCTATAATACAACATGGAAGACCACTACTGGATTTACACCCTGTTATCACAAAATCAGTACTGATGGCTGCTAATCAGTTAGACTCTATGTAACTGTTTCAGACTAGACTTTTGGCTAAGGATTAGCCTCCCTAACCTGAGAGGGTTCTCTCAACATAAACTACTGATTTATCTTTAAACACAAAGAGGGCTAACTCTTGAAATGAACATTTAATAAACCTGCTGGTTGGACAGACAACATAACATTTCTTTCATTGGGCTCATGGAGTCAAACACCTTTTCAATAAACTATCAACTACTCATTCATGGAAGTCAAGGCATGTAATGTTTAAACACTCAAAACATTTATCAAAGAACCTCAACTCATAAGTATACATAGGAAGTCTGAGCACTAGGTGAATTCAGAGTGATTGTATACCTATAGAGCTATAAAAACGTTTCTCAAAAGAACCCCAACTCATAAATATGCACAGGAAGTCTGAGCACTAGGTGAATTCAGAGTGATTGCATATTTATAGAGCTGTAAAATATGAAGGATAAAACAAAACCACATACATCTCGAGCATTTTAACAAAGTATGAATCTTGAGAAGAAAAAGTAGTCTTTATATTACTGTAAAAAGTCTTTTATACAGGCCAATACAAACTCTGTTTTGCATAAAAATCCAACCCTCATTACATCAGAGTTTCCTCTATATATAGGAAAACACTCTTAACTGCTTTGAGCTTCCTTCTCCAGCATGAGGGGAGCTCGATGACTGACATTAACTACCCTTATCTGTCTTAACAGACTCATTAAATCTACTAAGCATTGAACTGTAATTACAAAAGAGTCCTAATCACACTTAGACTCTAATTTTATTCTCTTCGTATCATGATTCCTTTCTAGATCTTCGACAGCCGTCTCCTTTAGTTCTGGCCGTGATAGCTGAGATAAGGATGCATGTAACCAGATTAGCCTTGGATGCTGAATGTGCTGATGGTTCATTGATCATAATAATAAACCCCTGTTTTCTCGGTCCTTGTTTCCCACCATCCTTCGAAAATTAAGCAATATGTTCCCAACTCTTTAATACTTCAAATCGATGAGCATCACCATCTTTCCAGATATGCTGGAAGCCTTGTTGATTGAACAAGTGTAGAAGCCCACATCCTCGTATGTATCTTCAGCCAAACCCTAACCACCGGTAATAAAGTACCTTTATTAAAGCTATGGCTTAAGACAAAATATTTTACCTTTATGAAGGATGGACACTTGTCGTTATTTGAATGGCCCTGATAGTTTTGTATGATCTCCTTGATGTTCATTAGGCCTTTTCTTCAAAATTTGCTGACCTCATCATAAAACTGTTTATTTTCTTCAAAAAACAGCACCTACAGCAGTTTCGTAGCGCGCTACGAAACTGTTGTTTCTTCAAAAACACAGTCTTTAATGAATGTATCAATATTCTCTGTGACTGTAACAGCTCTGCCACTGGTTTCAAAACTCCTAATTTACCTTGATTTTATATGCCATGCTTACATGCCTTAAAAACAATGAACTTAAGTAAAATAAAGCAAAACTTTGGAGCAGCACCTGACTTTTAAAATCTGCAATTTTATTTGGCAGCTAACTTATTTAGCTGTGCTTTTAGTTTTGCAACCTCCTTTTCCATGGCTGCGATTTCAGCTACGGCCCTCTCCATCTCAGCCACTTCTTTTTTGGTTGCCTCCCACTGTTCTTTTGAAGATGTAGTCTTTGCTTCTTGGAAAATGGGGACCTTTTTATTCAACTCTTTCTTCTTGATTTCTTTTGCTTTTTCTGTTCTGGGCTGCTGCTTCTCCATTTCTCTTGCTTGTCTTCTTGTAAAGGGATTTTTCTTCATTTTCTCTGCCTCCTCTGTTTTAGGCAGTTGTTCAATTACTTCTGTTTTAAGCACCTTTACAGCTACCTCTTCTCTGTGCACTTGCTCAGCTTCTTTGATCCGCTTCCTTGTGACTGGCCTCCGTGGTTTGAACACAAATTCTTTACCAGGTTCATCAAACCTTAACCTCTTCGAGGCCTTTGATTTCTTAGTGCTTTCTGGTGATGATTGAGTAAGGTCAATATGCCTTGACTCACTATGCACTGATTTAGCTTGCTCAAAATCAATAGCCTCAAGCAAATCATTTAAACTAGCTTTTGATATTGGACTTTCTTCCACAGCTATTGATTTGCCCTTCTCTTTGCTTAACTGACTTCTGGTTTTTACTCTTGAGACCTGTTCAACTCCACTTGACCCTGGTGCATTTTTCGTGTGCTTGATTTTCTCCTTTGATGATGATTGTGGTGTCTCTTTGATAACTAATGGCTTTATTGATTCCTTCAATTGGGTCTTGGTTTTCTTCTTGCCTTTTATCTCCTTTCTTAGTTCAGCAAGAGTAGGTTCCTCAGTTGACCTTTCTCTTTCTCTAACAGGCAGTGGGCTGAGGCCTGTCTTACTTTGAAAACTAGCCATAAAAATAAAAGAATCCCAATCCCGACCAATCTTCTGCAGGTTATCCAGCACTAACAGTTTTACTAAACCATGGTGAAACAGTGATGTCTCACAGTCATCTTTCCTCAATTGAATCTTATCGCACATCTTGCTAAGGCTACGAAACAAGTAGAATGGAATATCTATAAATGCTTTTCCTGTAAAGTGCAGCAGCAACTTAAAATGATAGGAGTAAACCTTGTTATATCTCCCTTCACAGGTTAAATATTTCTGAATGCATGTTAGGAGAAGTGCATAGTGTTCTTTAACATAATGTCTTGGCACGGCCTTTGTGAGATCTTCATTTACATAAGGCTCCTTCAGGAACTCCTTGCAGGGGTTCATATCAAATTTGAAATTTTTAAACCACTCCTGCCCTCCTCTTGGAATTTCAGTCACCCTGGCAATAACCTCTGAAGATACTGGGAATTCTAGCATAGCTACTTTAGAACTTAAACCAGTAAAATTTAAGGCAAATGCTTTTGTTACCTCAGCATGCCCCCCCTGTAGCTTTTCACAAAAAGACCAGCAACCAGCATTCTGAAAGGCTTGTCTCACACCTT
>APFE031643701.1:0-25105 GCA_000404065.3 Pinus taeda | reverse complement strand
TGGCTAGCCAATTTTCCATGATTAATGGGGGCTGACATGGAATATTTTCAAATTATGGTGGTGAAAACATGTAGGTCAACTTTTGAGTGACATAAGTTTTGTATACAAACTTCAAATGAGGCGATTCTTGCACCATTTGAAAGGTATTTGTGTTTATAACATTAAAATAATGTTCCACACTAGAAAAATATTAGCCCCCAAAAATTGTATTTTATGCCTCACAATGCTACTGGAAGATTTCAGACCCCGATTTTCCAAACTGGGTCCCATCGATAAAAATGGTACTCGGAGTTGATTCCTCCACTTTTCCCATTTTTAAAGCATAAATATGGATTAAAACCAATATAATGATATAATTTGTATTACACCTCACCATTTTTGGAGGATTTTGGTCCCCAAAATCTTTTATTGAATGAAGTGAGGAAAATTTTTCCTCCACCTTCTCTCAAGTATACCATTTAGTCGTGCATAAAAAATGTCCTTTCAAACCAATCTACCAAATTTCATATTGCCCCTTTCTTGGATTTTTAGACCTCTTCTGTAAAATGCTATCCTTTGTCAAATATTCCTAAGAATATGGTGTTGAATCTTGTACAAAAGGTAGGACTTGTTCCTCTTCTTGATCTAACATGGAAGGCTCATAGAGTTTCAGGTTATCTACATTCATAACTGAGTAAATGTGCTTATATGGGGGTACACTGAGTATCTATGAATACAAGTGGATATTAAACTAGATACACTAAGTCTATAGGTGTACAAGTGGATATATGCATACAAGTGGGTATAGACATATAAGTATTGGGCATGATATTAAACTGTCCTCATTTTTTACCGAGGAAAAACATATATACAAGAAAACCTACTTAAATTCTTAAAAGAAAAATTAAAGAGGACCTGTAATGAAAAGTTCAGTAAACATTTTCTTGCTCAAGCAGAGTCAGGCTCGACCATTAAGTCTTGTCAACATTCATATGAAATTTCGTAGTTACAGAAGCAAGTAAGCTAGTTGGGGTTATGAATAAAGTTTGGCCTACATTCAACATCTAATATGTTGGCCCTACATCAGAAGAAAAAGAGAAAGTTGAACAAGAGAACAAGAGAAAGTTGATGGGTACCTGGAAAATCTTGAATATAAAAACCCTCATACCCCTTTTCTGTGGATAACCCTCATGTAAGGAGTGGAACTAACCTGCAACCAATAAGAACAACTTCAGGTAACCAATTGTATGGGAAAAGAAAAGAACTTAAAACTAAAATTCTGGAACAGAATAAAGAAGTGTATGAATGTATGAATTTACCTTATAGAATTTTAGTGGTCACCATGAAATATTGTTCCTGTAAATTACCTAAATTCTGTCAGAAGAGAAGGGTTTGTAAATGAAACACATAAAATAAACATCTAATTTATTTCTATTACAATAAGGCAAAAGAAAAAGTGTATGATTACCATATGGAACAATGCATTGATGGTGACTTGGAAGGAGGCCAGAAGAACACTAACCCTACAAAAGGAAACGGGTGGATATTTATTACCAATATATTCCCTAAAGTTTTTAGATAAATTCAAGAAAATAATGTCATATATACTTGCAACATTGTAAAAGCCCTTCCAATTTATGAATTTGTCACTCCAAAAGTGTCAAGCTATGGCCTAGGAAATGAATTCAGAGGTTACGAGTAGAGGAGGGTTTTTATTCTCTTTAGTAATAAGCATTAGCACCTTAATTAATTTGGGCGGGATTCCAACAATGAAAAAAAAAAAAAAAAAAAAAAAAAAAAAAAAAAACAAACAAACAAACAAACAAACTAGTCGTAAGATATTCTTTGATGAGCTTGTGAATGAGGACCTTACTCATGAACTATTAGGTTTTTATTATAAGAAACGTTTTCTTGATATGGATGAAAAAAAGGTCTTTAATGAACTTTATAATGAAAAATTTATTTTTGACTTTATGGAAGTTGACAGTTCAGTGTGTTGAATATGAAGTGTTTGGCTTTCACAAGTCTTCTTTCGTTCATGATATAAGGAATGTTCAACATGGCTTGGATGTGGTTTTTTATGTAAACCCTGACTATGATTTGTCTGCATCTCTTTACGTTTCTGGTCTGGGACACAACCTTGAGCTCGTTGGTTCACATGTCATGTGACATAGCTAACAATAATTTTGTCTTGTTGTTAATCCATTATCTGTGTCACACACGCTTGTTGGTTGGAATGGTAGTCACCCTTGCATGTTTTCCATCCAACAAGCCACTATATCACATGCAAGACTCATGATTTTTTTTTTTTATCTACACTCAATTTCATACTATATGTTCATGATAAATTCTTAGAGTCCTAAACTTGTACATAAATAAACATTCTTAAAAAATAAATAAATAAATGATAATACATAAAAAGACCACAAAAACAAAAATCTTTATGTTACTTTCTCAACTTTGTTTTCGTTTTCTTTCTACATCAGTTTTGGGCTTTGTTTTCATTTTATGTTATGTTTATCAATTTTGATTCACAAGTTTGAGTGTATTTATTCTGATTTAGCTTGATTTAGCCAATAAGAACAACTTCAAGTAACAAATTGTATGGGAAATGAAAAAACCTTAAAACTAAAATTCTAGAACAGAATAAAGAAGGGTATGAACGAGCACATGGTCCTTTATCTCGCGTGGTTAGGGACGACCGCTTATTGCCTCCCCACCCGGGTTCGACCCTCGTGCATGTATTCACTGCTCTGCAGTATATGTTTTTGATGACGCTCCACTGCTTCACAACATATGTAAAAATCACGCTTCTGTAAAAATATGTATATATGTACAAATTGTGCTCTCGGGTTAACGAAAGCTTCTATAAGGGGGACTCACCCCCACATTTTTTAAAAAGAAGGGTATGAATGTATGAATTTACCTTGAAAATTTTAGTGGTGGCCAAGATATCTTGTTCTTGTTTCAGAAATAAATTATGTCATAAAAGAAGTTTTAGTAAATGAAACACATAAAATAAACCTCTATTTTATTTCTATTACAAGAAGGCAAAAGAAAAATTATATGGTTATCATCTAGAACAATGCGTTGATGGTGACCTAAAAGGATGCCAAAAAAACTTAATCATGCAAAAGGAAAAAGGTGGATATTTATTACCAATATATTCCCTAAGGTTTTTAGAGAAATTCAGAAAAATAATGTAATATATACATTCAATGTTGTAAAAACACTTCCCAATTATGAATTTGTGACTCCAAAAGTGTTGAGCTATGGCCCGGGAAAGGAATGAAGAGGTTGTGAGTAAAGGAGGTTTTTTAGTTCCTTTAGTAATAAATAGTAGCACCTGAATTAACTTGTACAGGAGGCCAACAATAGAAATTACAAAAAACTAGTCGTAAGCTTATAAGCAAAGCTTATCACCTTTATCCATCCAAAATAAGGGACTAATTTTCTACCTGAACAATACACATGTATCAAAGTAGAAATATTTTTAGCCGTTATCTCAGAAAACATTTGGAAAATAAATATTAAGAGAATGAAAGGAAACAACTTGAATTCATAATTTATGAATAATCTTGGTACACTGGCAATACTCGGAGTGAACAACAACCTTCTCAAAGAAACAAAACTATACAATGGTGGATTCTGGTTGTAATGTCCCTCGGGCTAATGAAAAACCAGACAAATGAAACCATAAGAGACCTTGTCATTTGCAAGGAGTAGTCTACCTAGGCGGTAGAATGGCCCGTTTTCCGGCACCGGCCGGAAAATCGTCCGGCTCCGGCTGCCGGCCATTCTACCACCCTACCCTAGCTCCGCCACCCTCGCCTAGCTCCGCCACCCTCCTGCGCGGCCACCCTCCCCTGTCAGCAATCCTGACATTCCCTGACAAGGGATCCGATCGCCGAGTAAATCCTGACATCGCCTGACAGATTTTCCGTGCGAGGAGGTTTATGCTTTCCATATGGGGAAGGAAGAATTCTCAACGCTCCTTCCACTCCTTGAATACCAGTGGCGACTCGCACGTTAAAACACTCTGTCAGACCAACAGGCTTACGGAGGCAGCGGATACCTTCAGCCACCTGCTTTCAGCTAAATCTAATCCCACCATCACCACCTGCAATATTTTGTTAAGTACCCTAGTCCAACGGAACCAACATCAATCAGCATTGCGTGTTTACAGACTTATGGTTGAAGCAGACATTGTTCCAAATCTCATTTCTCTGAGCATTGTTATCAACTGTCACTGTGAAACAGGTAGAATGGATTACGCTTTCAAAGTGTTTGAAGGAATGGAAGCACATGGCTATATTCCAAATGTCGTAATATTCAGTACCCTCATCAAGGGGCTTTGCAGGACGGGCAGGATGGAGGATGCTGTCAAACTGTTCAATCAAATGGTGAACAAACGAGAGCTTCCTAATATTTTTACCTATAACACCCTAATAGATGGGTTCTGCAAGAGAGTGAAAACTCACGAGGCGTATGGATTGATAGCTGTTATGCTGCAACAGGGTCATGAGCCTGACACTATTACATTTACTACCCTCATGGATCGACTTTGTAAAGAAGGTAAGCTCCAGGAGGTCAATCAACTACTGTATCTGATGTTAAAAGAAGGGCATAACCCCAATGTTATTATATTTAATGCTTTAATTGATGGTTTCTGTAAGGGAGGTAAATTGGAGGAGGCTATGAAGCTATTCTATGAAATGCCCCACATAGACATACACCCCAATGCTGTCACATACACTGCGCTTATCGATGGTTTCTGTAAGGAAGGCAAGTTGGAGGAGGCTATTGAGCTATTCTATGAAATGTCCGACAGAGACATATAGAGGACAATAGACCATTGCATGAGGTCTTAAAATTGGTTTGGCATGACACTGACGTATTCTGCAGCAAACAACAGTCTCGGTAAAGATATCGCTGTAGCAGTGACTTGCAGTCGATGAAATACAGGGATGACTTTGGTAATGATGCACTAGCAAGCTCTGAAACAGATTTGGCAGTTCATGTTAATGAAGTGATCTTAGTGGAATTACTCTGAAAACACATTTGGTTCAGGGTTTAATGGGCCGCACATACTGATTAAATACACCAATTCATCAATCTAAAAAGGAATTGGCTTTAACAGTTAGTGTCGTGCAACTTGCAACTGATGAAGTTGCCCCAAGAAAATTTCAATGATATTTTTCACAATAATAATCTGGAATTGGTTTGATAAAATGGTTAGTGGCTTGTCATTACCATTGATAGAGTGTACCTTGTGAACTTCAATGGAGGGATCGTACTTAAATGGACTAACCCGCTTCGATGTTTTGAACTGCGGTTTGTTTGCACTTTTGTAGTTTGTTTTCGAATGCCTCCTTTTTGTTATGTTTTTGACTCTCGAGGCTGTATAATATTTTCTTTTTCATTCATTGAATGCCCAGACTCTATATCTATTCAGTACCTATTCTCATTATAAGATACAATAGTAGTGATGATTGTCACAGCATGTCTTAGTTACAGCGCATTTTTTAATTAGACACCTTGGTTGGCTAGTTTCTGTTGTCCAAATTGTAGTAGTTGAGACAACTGTTATCTCTGTGTCCCATCTGTTGTGAACTTGCACTTGCTACAATCAGCAAGCTTTCATGGGACCATTCCATTCTTTTAATAACAAGTTATTTTATCTATGGCAAGGGCAGGTCGGTTCAATAACATCTCCAGACGTTCAACAACTGGTTTAGACTATGTCCACACATCCCAAACTGATTATGATAATTTGGTTTAGTCTATGTGCACACATCCCTGAAATTTGCATAAAATGTAATAGATTTGAAGAAATGGTTGATGTGATGCATTCAGCCTAAATGTACATATGTATACACAACATACTTCAGAACTCTGTTTCGGACCTGTAGACAATTGTACTGGCTTCAAGGCTGTACCCTGATCTCAACATATGAGGTGACTTTGACACAGGTTGTACTCAGATATGGTTGTAGAGGAGTCTGATGTAATGCACAAGCAGTTTGGATCCACATTTTGAATACTGCCGCCACGACCTTGGCGTCTGATAAAAGTAAGCATGCTCTCAGACTGTTAAAGGAGTGCCTGTAATGATCGTCTGGAACGTCTGCAGTAGCATCTAAAACCTGCGGTCATGGCAATCAAATAGACTGGGCCGAATTTTTTGAGCAGTTTTGCATAAAGGGCCTGTGTGTATTAGGGTCGACTCTTGGAGACAAATTTTTTAACATACATTGGAGTTGACATATCCATTAAAACAAAAAATGATTGCTTAAATAGTGTTGGCTGACCCTTTAGGTTGAGCATTATTTGGATTGAAATTTTGATATTTTGACGTGGCTGTTTGGAGCCCTTGCTGTATGGATTGGTTTTGGTTTGATGGTCTTGACCATAAGTTTGATGGCATCGTTTAAATTTGGACCATGTATTTACTTGGAAGTACCTTTGAAGTTTAAAAAAAAGAGAAAACCCATCGTTTGGGAGGCTTGGGGCTGTTCAAGCAGTTTTGAGGCTTACTTATTCATTTCCGGGAAGGATCCTTGAAAGTATTCTGGCCCTGCTTTGAGATCTTACAAAAAATATTGTTAAATTTGGAAGGCTTAAATTCCACTATTGAGGATTCCCCTAGCTTAAAAGGGGTTTGTGGAGCATAATGAGATGGTTGGTTTATGCTAGGAAGTTTTATTACAGTTCTAAGTTGTGATATGAATTCACCTGGAAAGATACCTTCCACGACTGGTGGGGAACTCTATTTGAGATGTGGATGTGGATCAACCTAGAAGGTATCTTTTGGAGCATACTCGTATGAGCTTGTGTGCCCAATGCCCATTTTGGAGGGTTTCATTGTAATTTTGAAGACTAATTGAAGGATTATTATGCATTGAAGGGAATTTGGGGATTGGATGTTAAACCACAAGACCATTTTCTCCCCTCATTTTTGGAGATAGGTCACCTTTTGAGGGCCTTGTGCCACTAGTTTTTGTACATTTGGCATTAAAAGCTTGTTTTGTATTATTTTAGGTCCTAGGATAAAGATATCGCTGTAGCAGTGACTTGCAGTCGATGAAATACAGGGATGACTTTGGTAATGATGCACTAGCAAGCTCTGAAACAGATTTGGCAGTTCAGGTTAATGAAGTGATCTTAGTGGAATTGCTCTGAAAAAACATTTGGTTCAGGGTTTAATGGGCCGCACATACTGATTAAATACACCAGATCATCCATCCAAAAAGGAATTGGCTTTAACAGTTAGTGTTGTGCAACTTGCAACTGATGAAGTTGCCCCAAGAAAATTTCAATGATATTTTTCTTGCAGTCTGTCTGCTGTAGCTTAATACTTTAAGTTGGCTGGAAACAGGGGTGGACAATGGAATTTAGGGGGAAGATGTGTGGGTGAGTCCCAGCCTATCTTCGATGACACATTAGTGGGTTATTATCCTGTACAGATGAAAATAGTGGAGGAGGTAATAAAACAAATGAAAACACCAGTAACTTTCTTGAATATCACAAAGCTGACAGAATTTCGAAAAGATGGTCACCCTTCTGTGTATGGTAGAGGATTGGCTGAAAATAAAATCTTGAATTCTCAGGATTGCAGCCACTGGTGTCTGCCTGGAGTTCCTGATTCTTGGAATGAGTTACTGTAAGCAAACAAGATACAAATCAAACCCCTTATTTGGAATTGAAGCCTGATTTGGTATTTTTGAAGGAGTGTTTAATTTAAACTGTCCTAGAATCGTTCTCATCACCAATCCTGGATTCTGAGTTGCTGGCAAGTTTGGAAGTGAGGAATAGGGCATGTGTCTTTGTTGCAGAACCTGGTGGTGCATTTATATATCAGACACCCATATAGCAGTTGTACCTACTGTCAATAAGTTTATTTTCAAGGAGCTGAACAACAACTGTGATTAATGCCTGCTTTCACCCTCTAAGAGAAAGCATTTCAAGTTTTAGCTTCTAGTTGTATTACATATGAGATTTCTCACAACTTGGTAGTTCTTATTTACCAAATAGAGAGCACTGTGCTAATGAATTTTCCTGGCAGAGATTAATGAAAGCTTTGTACCATTTTTCTGGGCTATCTATATGTAAGTCGTTTCTCTTATAAATATTGGTAGTTAAGATATGTTAAAATATCAATTTTGCACTTGATTCTGTTAATGTTGGTCTTTTAGATTAAAGTCAAGCGAGTTTAACTGAAAAAATTGCTTAATTCAACTCTCTTCAAGTAGTTCCTGTGGTGTTTTAAGAAACTTATTTGCCCAATTCCCGTGGTGCTTAAGAAACTTATTTGCCCTTGCTCTGATTGTGCTTAAGAAACTTATTTGCCCTTGCTCTGATTTTTTTTTGCTCTGTAGTAAATGTACTGTAATTTAATTTTCTGCAGTAAATGTATTGTAATTTAATCTGACATATCACTCTCTGCCTTATGTGGGTAGTTGGAGATTTGATTTTGATTTTTCCATCTTTTGTTTAAAAACATGTCCACAGGTAAGAGGTTCATACCATACTTCATATACGTTTGATTGCTTGTGTTAGGAAGTTTGCTATCCTGGATCTACTTCCCATGTTTTATGTTTAATTCACAAGACTCTCAAGTTTCTATTAAAATTGGCTTACAACTTTTTCAAGTTTTTACTAAAATTGCCTATTTGTTTCTAAACCAAGGCCTGTTTGCAGTAAAGCTAAGTAAAGGCTTATAGGATTATGGGTATTTTGACTTTTGATGCTATTGGATTACTTATTTTCATCTAAGGATAACAAAATGGAGCAATTGATCCTATTGAGACAGACTGGTTTTTGTTTTTAGAAGGTTCTATTAAAATTGGCTCACATCTCTTTCATGTATCTACTAAAATTGGTTCGTTGCTCTTAATGCAAGATCTCTTTGTAGTAAAGCTAAGTAAAGGCTTATGGAGAATTTGACTTAAGGTCCTGTTGGGTTACTTATTTTCATTTAAGGACAAGAGAAAGGAGCAATTTTTTCTTTTCATTCCCATCAATTACCATAGCATCGTTTAAATTCAGCGATCTTGGCATCAATGCAATGCATATTCAGCGTGTTAATCCGGATAAAGAAGCACATTATATTTTGAAATGGATGAAATACGTTATTAATTTATTAATATTAATGTATATTTATTTTGATTTTTAATTTATTAAACATGGAAAAGATTAAAACCATGGAAGCTTTAGATTTGAGCAGAATTAAAAAAAATGGAAATTTTAGAGTTGAGTAGAATTAGGGAAAATGTAAAGTTTAGAATTAAGTTGAATTTATGTTCATTTTTTAAGCTACTTACAGGATTTTGAACCAGCGATCTGGATTTGGAATCAGCGATCTTCACATAAAAAGTGCCTTAAAACAATGAGCTTTATCATGGACTCTTCTAAGTCCATGGATTAAATTAAATTAATGTTAATTTATTTTATATTTTATATTATTTCTTAAATATTAAATAATATAACCAGTTTCAGGCTACCTCTAGAATTTGGCTTACATGAAATTGTTGATATCACAATTTTTTTTCTTTAAACTGTGATTTCAACCATCTAGGTTGATTGAAGAACCTGTTACACTCTAATATTGCAACTTTGGGTACTTGAGATTCCGAGATTTGATTTGTGGACAATAGATATAAACAAGAAAGATTGTATGAGTGCCCTTTATGAACAAGTATGTCACTTGTTTATGTACAATATCTCATCACATGCATTGTAAAAGCAGTTAATTTCATTTTATAAATAATAAAACTGAGAAATAAGATTTTGCAAGTAATCAAGAGGGTCAATTGAGTTTATTTCTAGTGTTTAAAAAGAATGATTGCTATCTTTGCTACTCAAATTTAATTGTCATTATATAATGACTTTAAATCTTGTTATAAGGTCTTGAACCCTAAAAAAATCCATGAAATGCTTGATTTACATTAAAAAAAAAATACTCATATAGATTGAACAGATAAATTGGCAAAATGCAACTTTACTTTCGAACTATCTCTCAAAGTCTTCCAAAAACAGGTACTATCCAGCCAATTATGTAAACTGGAAGAGAAATAAATTGAAACTAGTTTCAAGAGAAATATGTGTTATTAAGAATAAATTGCTTATAAACATAGTAAAGAAACCTTTCATCACTGATCAACGACCAACGAACAAATCACATAGCATATCAATATCTCTCCAGAAACAAAGCTCTGAGAAGGTGTTTGGAAGGATCATACAACATCATAATGTATTGATGATAATCACAAAACCATGAATCAGTGACTTTTCTCAAAATACATTTGTCCATGTACATGGAATATATTACATTTGTCCATAAATTTGTCTCCCATACAAAAAACCGTAATCATTGCATGTTGGGGAAAAATAAAACATTAATAGGTTCTTCTTTAGTGAAAGAACCATGCTATGATAGACTCCAGAAAAATGATAACAACAACCCATTCGCACAATGGGGATTTATATTGATGGTGATCAATGATTTCTATTGCAATGGATGGTGATCCTATGTCATATTTGGCATCTACATATGTGCTTAAAAATGCCCTTGACATTATATTAGTGGACATCTTTTCAGTATCTGCAGAGTGATTGATGGTAAAATGTTGAAATTGACAACTCCAATTTATTGCTTCCTTATGAAGAGGTTTTAAATTGTCCTTCCGAACCCGATAGATGCCTTTCATCTGATTACATATCAACTCAGAGTTGGTGAAGACTTCAATATCATTGACATCATGTTGTTTTGCCTCTTTTAACCCTTCAACAAGGGCAATGTATATGCCTCATTGTTTGTCGTCATTCCAGGCACTTCTCTCAAAACACTAAACACTACCAGCATCTAAAGCAAGACTACGCAGAATCATCTACTTCCAATTCTAACTCGAATTCCTTTAGGTGGTTTTGATTGGTCAAGAATCTTTATGTATTCTTTAATGGGATAATCACTAGTTACCCTGAACTCAATTTCTTCCACAATCTGTCCGAAGACTACTACCATTGACACAGATCCATTCATCATGGCAAGAAAACAAGACAAACAACCCAAACTAGGACTTGTGCATAAGATGTCGTGGCTTTAACACCACCTTCACGAGATAATGTATTTTCCATCATTAATTTGTTCTTGCAATCTTCGTTTGCAAAGTTGCCAAGCCCCAAATCATAGCTAGTTTCTTGGACCAACACAGGGCTTGCTTTAGGGTTGGGTGGCCCGTTCAAGTTGTCGTTGGAATCTTCATCGACCAAAATAGCCAAAGGAATATCATCATAAGGTTGATTTTCAGAATGACCGGGAAATACCTTGAGTTTGGAATGTTAACTAGAGTATGCATTCACCCAAATTTTCTCAGTAACAAGGACTATATCTTTAGTAGAGCATGTGTCATTTTCAGAAACAACCTTGTCTTCAATTTAATCACCATTGAAATCTTTTTCACATGACCTACCAATATCCCTCATTCCAAGCAAAAGTGTTCCTTTGAACGCGGATCGTCATTTTCATGCCCAAGCCCATCATTTATGCATAAGCCAAGCCCTATAACAACATTCGACCTATCATATTCTACAATATCAATTTCCTCATCAACATCTTCACAATCATGATCAAAATTTGGTGATTCCTTGAAAAAAAACACATGGTTTTCCCTTGTTTGTTCTAAATATAAATCCAAGTTCAAGTGCAAATTAGGGGCATTGTTGTGTTGTTCTGTTGGATCTTCAATATCCTCTTCAACGATACTAGTAGTGTTTTCTTCTTCCAATTATGTGCTTTTCTCTTCATCAAGTATTTAATTATGATTAATCTTTAAGGTTGTACAATGCCCAGTTTCTTCAAAATATCCTTCTCTAGGCTCCTCACAATGCTTCAAATTTGAATTACTAAACAATTATCCATTTCCAATTTATAGGTTGCCTCCTCCATATATGATAGCAACAACCTCCTCCTTTACAACAACAATAACATCTTCATGATTTGGAGTATCATCCCCTTGAATGATATCATGAGAACAAGGCCTTTGTGGTATAGGGCTACCAACAAGTCTTCATATGTGTCTTCAAAACTTTGCGATCTAGTGCCACAAAACCTAATATAGAACTTCATCAAAACATTGAGAGAAGTTATAGTCTTTGGACTACAAGTATGCTTGAACCAATCAAAATTCTCGTGTTTGAAGGAAAGAAGAAACAATCTCATCATGGCATCTTCATGTCTGTGACCGGATTTTGACACATTTTTCATATATACTGAGACATGTGGGATAGGAGCAAAAGAGTCCCCTTCAAAATTTGGAAGCTCCACATAATGTTTTGGAGGAGGACTTGTTGGGTAGCCCAAGATATTCTCAATATCCAATGGAGGATACAACACATGCAAATCCCAAGGGGCCATCTTTTGTCTATACAAAACTTCAACTATGAAAATTTAAATTTGCAAGTCACTAAGGTGAGCTTCAAATGCCTTCACAATGATGCTTACTTCACCTTGCAAAAGTCAAGTATTCAAAGACTAAAAGAACAAGGTCTTTTTTCTTCCAATGGAGTTACCTAGATGGAAATAGTGTCAAGCTCAAACTTCATCCAATGTTGCCTTTGAGTAATGGACTTACCTCCCTGGCAATGACAACAAAATCTCACACTTGTAGAGATAAACTCCAAAAGCTCAAGTGTGAGACTTGCTACATCTCAAAAGGGGCCATGAGTCACCTCTCCTTTCCTCTAACTCAAGTGTGGTTCTCTCTATAGATCCTAGAGATCCAATGGCCTAGACACACTAAGTCAAAAGCTCTCCAAAGCTTCTACTTCACACTCTACCAATCAAATGGTCTTATTAATTAGGGTTTAGGTGGAAGATAGGATTACTAGGTTTCTTAAAGTAGTCAAGATTAGAGCCTAGAAAAATGTTTTTTTTTTTTTGACAAAAAGTTATAAAGTGATGAAGAACAAAGAATCAATGCCATAGCTTATCAATGAATTTTTGGGCATATGGAGTTAGACAAGGTGTAAGCCTATGGCCAAAGACATGACTGAAGCAAGTTAAGAGAGTGAAAAAACTTTCAATTAACACCCTACCAATTTTCAATCAATTGTAGATTTAAGGTCAAGGAATGCTATACTAATTTTCTTTAATGGATGCATGGTGAAAATTTTGCAAAAGGAGATGTTAGATATAGCGCAGGTTGATGTTGTGACCAATAACAAGAAAGAGAAAGATTAAGATGATGCTTATCCACCATAAAAGATTCAATACATTAGGGCATTACAATAAAAGTGCACAAAATCATCATAGAATCACTTCATCTACATCCTCCTGAAGACAATTTACTCAACTTGAAATATCCATAGCCAAATTTTACAAAAGGAATTCGCAAAAATATCCATAGCCAAATCTTACAAAAGGAAATCGCAAAAAAATTAGACTGGCTATGAGATTTCTCCCCCAAAACTCTATGCCAAAATGAGAGGAAGTGCATCTCTATTTATAGAGAACGTGCTCAACTTCCCTTACAATAAAATATTACTTTTTAAGCTAAAATCCTCTAAATTAGCCTATAGAGGGAAACCGGACCTCTTCAAGAATTAATTATCCTAGGACCTAAAATAATACAAAACAAGCTTTTTAATGCCAAATGTACAAAAACTAGTGGCACAAGGCCCTCAAAAGGTGACCTATCTCCAAAAATGAGGGGAGAAAATGGTCTTGTGGTTTAACATCCAATCCCAAATTCCCTTCAATGCACAATAATCCTTCAATTAGTCTTCAAAATTACAATGAAACCCTCCAAAATGGGCATTGGGCACACAAGCTCATACAAGTATGCTCCAAAAGATACCTTCTAGGTTGATCCACATCCACATCTCAAATAGAGTTCCCCACCAGTCGTGGAAGGTACCTTTCCAAGTGAATTCATATCACAACTTAGAACTGTAATAAAACTTCCCAGCATAAACCAACCATCTCATTATGCTCCACAAACCCCTTTTAAGCTAGCGAAATCCTCAATAGTGGAATTTAAGCCTTCCAAATTTAACAATATTTTTGTAAGATCTCAAAGCAGGGCCAAAATACTTTCAAGGATCCTTCCCGGAAATGAATAAGTAAGCCTCAAAACTGCTTGAACAGCCCCAAGCCTCCCAAACGATGGGTTTTCTCTTTTTTTTAAACTTCAAAGGTACTTCCAAGTAAATACATGGTCCAAATTTAAACGATGCCATCAAACTTATGGTCAAGACCATCAAACCAAAACCAATCCATACAGCAAGGGCTCCACACAGCCACGTCAAAATATCAAAATTTCAATCCAAATAATGCTCAACCTAAAGGGTCAGCCAACACTATTTAAGCAATCATTTTTTGTTTTAATGGATATGTCAACTCTAATGTATGTTAAAAAATTTGTCTCGAAGAGTCGACCCTAATACACATAGGCCCTTTATGCAAAACTGCTCTAAAAATTCGGCCTAGTCTATTTGATTGCCATGACCGCAGGTTTTAGATGCTACTGCAGACGTTCCAGACGATCATTACAGGCACTCCTTTAACAGTCTGAGAGCATGCTTACTTTTATCAGACGCCAAGGTCATGGAGGCAGTATTCAAAATGTGGATCCAAACTGTTTGTGCATTACATCAGACTCCTCTACAACCATATTTGAGTACAGCCTATGTCAGAGTCACCTCATATGTTGAGATCAGGGTACAGCCTTGAAGCCAGTACAATTGTCTACAGGTCTGAAACAAAGTTCTGAAGTATGTTGTGTATACATATGTACATTTAGGCTCAATGCATCACATCAACCATTTCTTCAAATCTATTACATTTTATGCAAATTTCAGGGATGTGTGCACATAGACTAAACCAAATGGGATGTGTGGACATAGTCTAAACCAGCTGTTGAACATCTGGAGATGTTATTGAACCGACCTGCCCTTGCCATAGATAAAATAACTTGTTATTAAAAGAATGGAATGGTCCCATGAAAGCTTGTTGATTGCGGCAAGTGCAAGTTCACAACAGATGGGACACAGAGATAACAGTTGTCTCAGCTACTACAATTTGGACAACAGAAACTAGCCAACCAAGGTGTCTAATTAAAAAATGCGCTGTAACTAAGACATGCTGTGACAATCATCACTACTATTGTATCTTATAATGAGAACAGGTACTGAATAGATATAGAGTCTGGGCATTCAATGAATGAAAAAGAAAATATTATACATCGCCGAGAGTCAAAAACATAACAAAAAGGAGGCATTCGAAAACAAACTACAAAAGTGCAAACAAACCGCAGTTCAAAACATCGAAGCGGGTTAGTCCATTTAAGTACAATCCCTCCATTGAAGTTCACAAGGTACACTCTATCAATGGTAATGACAAGCCACTAACCATTTTATCAAACCAATTCTAGATTATTATTGTGAAAAATATCATTGAAATTTTCTTGGGGCAACTTCATCAGTTGCAAGTTGCACGACACTAACTGTTAAAGCCAATTCCTTTTTAGATTGATAAACTGGTGTATTTAATCAGTATGTGCGGCCCATTAAACCCTGAACCAAATGTGTTTTTAGAGCAATTCCACTAAGATCACTTCATTAACCTGAACTGCCAAATCTGTTTCAGAGCTTGCTAGTGCATCATTACCAAAGTCATCCCTGTATTTCATCGATTGCAAGTCATTGCTACAGCGATATCTTTACCGGGACTGTTGTTTGCTGCAGAATGCGTCAGTGTCATGCCAAACCAATTTTAAGACCTCATGCAATGACCTATTGTCCTCTTGGGGTGTGCCTTACCTGCGTAGTCCCTTCATGAGGGTGGTAAATGTAGTCATATGAGGCCTCTGGGACTGGTATCTTTCATCACTTTAGATAACTTTGAGTTATTAAGATTACCAACATTGCAAAGTCCATCCATCAATGTGTACATAACATCATCAAGGCTCGAAGCATGCTCTGGAATCTCATAAAAGATCTATTAAGCTTTGTCTTGCCTGTGATGCTTACAGAGTCCATCTATTAATGTAGTAAAGCGAATTAGGTTAGGCATGCAACCTTTCTCCAACATCTCTTCAAGGAGCTCCCTGGCTTTCTCTAGATTACCCACCTTGCAATCCTTGATGAGGCCAATGATAAATGCAGTGTATGTGACAACATCAGGCAATATGTTCTTGTTGTACATTCCATAGAAAAACTTCCTAGACTCCTCCAACTTGCCTTCTTTACAGAAACCATCAATAAGCACATTGTATGTGACAACATCAGGGCATATGTTTATGTCATACATTTCATAGAAGAGCTTCATAGCCTCATCTAACTTGGCTCCCTTATAGAAGCCGGCAATAAGCACCGTGTATGTGACCGCATTAGGGTGTATGTTTCTGTGGGACATTTCATAAAAGAGTTTCGTAGCCTCCTTCAACTTGCCTTCCTTACAGAAACCATCAATAAGCACATTGTATGTGACAGTGTTGGGGTATATGTTTCTTTCAGGAATTTCATAAAAGAGCTTCGTAGCCTCTTTCAACTTGCCTTTCTTACGAAAACTATCGATAAGCACACTGTATGTGACAGCATTAGGGCATATGTTTCTATTGGGCATTTCATAAAAGAGCTTCATAGCCTCCTCCAACTTGCCTCCCTTACAGAAACCATCAATAAGCGCAATGTATGTGACAACATCTTAGTGTATGTCTCTGTCGGACATTTCATAGAATAGCTCAATAGCCTCCTCCAACTTTCCTTCCTTACAGAAACCATCGATAAGCGCAGTGTATGTGACAACATTGGGGTGTATGTCTATGTGGGGCATTTCATAGAATAGCTTCATAGCCTCCTCCAATTTACCTCCCTTACAGAAACCATCAATTAAAGCATTAAATATAATAACATCGGGGTTATGCTTTTCTTTTAACATCAGATACAGTAGTTGATTGACCTCCTGGAGCTTACCTTCTTTACAAAGTCGATCCATGACGGTAGTAAATGTAATAGTGTCAGGCTCATGACCCTGTTGCAACATAAAAGCTGTCAATCCATACGCCTCGTGAGTTTTCACTCTCTTGCGGAACCCATCTATTAGGGTGTTATAGGTAAAAAGATTAGGAAGCTCTCGTTTGTTCATCATTTGATTGAATAGTTTGACAGCACGCTCCGTCCTACCCGTCCTGCAAAGGCACTTGATGAGGGTACTGAATATTACGACATTTGGAATATAGCCATGTGCTTCCATTCCTTCAAACACTTTGAAAGTGTAATCCATTCTACCTGTTTCACAGTGACAGTTGATAAAAATGCTCAGAGAAATGAGATTTGGAACAATGTCTGCTTCAACCATAAGTTTGTAAACACGCAATGCTGATTGATGTCGGTTCCGTTGGACTAGGCTACTTAACAAAATATTGCAGGTGGTGATGGTGGGATTAGATTTAGCTGAAAGCAGATGGCTGAAGGTATCCGCTGCCTCCGTAAGCCTGTTGGTCTGACAGAGTGTTTTAATGTGCGAGTCGCCACTGATATTCAAGGAGTGGAAGGAGCGTTGAGAATTCTTCCTTCCCCATATGGAAAGCATAAACCTCCTCGCAGGTGCCATCATCGCCATTGGATTGAAATTGCTTGCTCTGAAAGCCCTAACACAAACCCGAACGAGCCTCAATTCAAATTGGAACCGTCGGAAAATCTGTCAGGCGATGTCAGGATTTACTCGGCGATCGGATCCATTGTCAGGGAATGTCAGGATTGCTGCTAGGGGAGGGTGGCGGAGCTAGGGGAGGGTGGTGGAGCTAGGGGAGGGTGGTAGAATGGCCGGCGGCCGGAGCCGGACGATTTTCTGGTCGGTGCTGGAAAACAGGCCATTCTACCGCCTAGGTAGACTACTACATCTAACCACTATTCTCCTTCTAAACTCGGGAGCTTTTAGGTGGTCCAGTTTGGTCTGCTTCTATTTGTTGATTTGCCGCCATGTGGGGGCGACGTGATCAGAGGCTAGTCCAAGGCCTCGTCAAGCTAGAGGTCAATCCTCACACTGAGACGAGATAAGTCAAAGATACCATACAAATTCATGGATTCCATGCACGTCCTTTAGAACATCCAATGTGGTTGATTCCACAGTGAATTCAACCCCATCCATTTTTAAAATCAAGTTGTCTACCTTAGTGATTTTACTCATTTTTTCTTCTTATTATTTTGACTTTATTAAAAAAATTATATTTACTAATTTTATAGAAAATTTAAGGATTTTCCTTCTGTTTTTCAATTTATAAAAATCAAATAAAATCTATATAACATTCAATTGCATCTCGTATATATAATAAAATAATTAAAATAATCATTTCAAATACCATTATAGATAATATAATAATATAATAATAATAATAATTTATATAATTTTAAAATTTAATATTAACTCTCTAAATCATATAAATAAATGTAAACCTCATGTATATTTATGTAAATATATTTTTTATTATTTAAAATTCATTCAAACTTAAGATTAAATAGCGTAACTTATAATTCAAAATGTTATAACCACTAGCATTATCCTATTTTCAAAGAGTCAATTCAAACACATAACCTCCCAATGTATGTGTGAATTTCTTAAATTATGTGATTAATATCTATATATATATATATATATCATCGAATTCAAGCATACAATTAGGTTTATATGTGAATGAATAATTAAATAAATAAATAATTAGAACTACATTGCTTAAAATCAAAATTATGTTAGTAATGTATAAATATATAACTTACAATGATATACTAATGATAAGTGAGATACATCTATATTTGAATAGAAGATAATAAGAATTATTATGGATGCTTATGGAAAAACCTTATATTGTAGGTTTTCTAGTTTTAAGATAGATCTTATGAAAAATCCATATAGGTTCATATGGGATGAAGAATTATGGGACTATGGCTTAGACTAAGTGGACACTGAAGACATAGTTTAAATATGATTGAATAATTTCGCAACAAGGTCTAGGAGGGGGTTCGATCAAGAAGTGAGATTTAGGAGGATGTGTTTAAGGAGAGATGGATAAATAAAAAATTTAATGCATACCTAGGATATCACAAGCTTCGAGGCTGTTGATCTAATAGATCTAGTGATCCATAAGTTGAGTTGGCAGAAGTTCAAGCAACTGAGTTGGGAGATATATCACTAATGGAAAGGAGTTTAATTTTGACATAAGTGAGTCACATGTTGATGAGGCCCTATAAATTATTCTCAATCTACAGAACCCAGTGTAAAATGTTGGTAATGAAAAGAGGCCCATGAAGGGGGTAAGGCCTAGATGACGGATTGTCACATGCCCCCTTGTATCTCCTAATGCTTGGTAGAGGATTTGGGTCCAAAGATTCTAACCAAAAGCTGAGATTCACTCATTCCCACTAGATATAGGTAGATTAATGGCTAAATTATAGGTAATATTAACTTATAGGTCATGGGTATGGTAGCACTTGCAACTCGAGGCGATTTCAAACCACTATTGGAAGCGTCACCAATTTTTTCAGTACATGGACCTAGTATCACTTGATAAATACCATTTTCCATACTTTGGTTGGTTTTTTGGCTATTGGAAACATCACCAGTAATTTCAGGATGTGCCCCAAGTACTTTAGTAAAATCCTTCATAATGCCCAGTGACTGATTGAGTGGAAGGACGTTAGGTCGTTAGAATTTTGTTTACACATGAAAACCTATTTATCAAAACTCTTTCTATTTTATTGTCACACACATTAATATTTCAAAGGAAAATCAACCATTTCATTTTTTTCTTTGTCGTATGTGTCTATAATTTTTCTTTCTTATCATCCTCCCTGACAATATTCTTTGCGCACTTACTAGGGAAGACTTCCATATCTACGTGTATATACAAAAGTTGGCCATATACGAAAGCCATATTCTGTATCTGGGCACTTCCATATCTATGTGGATATATGGAAAATGTGCATATATAGAATTTATGCATATACACAAGTCATCTTCCATATATACATACATATATAGAAGTTGCGCATATAAAAAAGACATGTTCTGTCTATGCACATAATATAATAGAAGTGATGGCTTTTGTATATGCACATATATATGGAAGCATGCATATATAGAAGATGACTTCCGTATATATGTGCATATACAAAGCCTACATATATAAGGAACATATATATGTGCATATACAAAAGTTGCATATATACAGAATTCATCTTTTTTATATCCACAATTTTGTATGTACACATAGATATGGAAGCATTCATATATGAAAGATGGCTTCAATATCCATATAGAAACCATATTCCATTTTTATACCTTTGTATATGCATATAGATATGTAAGTACAGATATAGAAATCAACTTTTATAAATATACTTGCATTTCTACATACATGTGTTTTTCGTATATGAAAGCTTCCATATCAATACACATATACAAAAGTTGTGCATATATATAATTTGCACATATACAAAAGCTATATTTCATATATGAATGCTTCTATATATATACAAAAGTTGCAAATATACAAAAATCATCTTTTGTATATGAACATATATATGGGAGTGATGCTCATGTATGTAGCTTTGGTATATGTAGATATATATGTAAGTGTGCATATACGGAAGATGACTTTTGTATGTGTGCAATTCTTGCATATGCACATATATATGGAACTCATCTTCTATATATACAGAAGATGAGTTCCATATATATACATGTGAATATACAAAAGTTGTGAATATACAAAAACCATTTTTTGTATATGTACGCTTCCATATATATGTGTATATAAAATTTGCACATATACGGAAGTCATCTCCTGTATATGCACATATTTATGGAAGCATACGTATATGAAATATGGCTTCAAAATATATATAGAAATCATATTCCACATGTGGACCTCTGTATATGCTTATAGATATTATTATGGGCCACTTTGTGACATTTGGTCAATAGGACTACAAATTGGATCTGTTAACATCATGAACACCTTGTCATCATCCCTACACAAATCCCTAAGCACAACTCTACCAAATCCCTAAATTTATGACCTTGACTGCTTTATTTCAATTCTTTAATTCCAAGCACACCTTAGCCCCTTAGGGACCTATGTTAAGCAATAGGTTGCTCAATTGTACACCTTCTCTGATCAGAGTAGGTTGTCCCTTATTGGGGGTGAACTGATTCTACAAATTCAGGAAAAATAAAAATAATCTTGAAGTTTCCTCTTCCATAAGTTTCTAGGAGTTATTACAACCATTTACCTTCGATAAGAACTTCGAATCCTATCTAATCCTACCTTGGATTTTTCACCTCTTATCCCTTGACCTCGTCGTCCCATCAAGAGTGGATCTCAATCCTAGATTAGTAAATGGATAATAATTCCTAAAATACTATCATCTCTTATATATTTAATACCATCCACAAGCTAGAGGTTGGATTTTGGAGACTAATCATACCCTTATGCTACTGCTTTGATCATAATAGAGTTATCATTCTGTGCATTAGGGTGATCACGATGTGTACATTGCAACAAGGACAAGTCAACTTGGGGAGATCTCTACAAGATCAGCTTTGACTTTTGGTTGTAAAATCTCTCCCTTTCATATTAATTTAAAGAGTATATTGTTTTCCTATATGTGTTATTTTATGTTTACATTCATATATTAAAATTCTATGTTCATCCATTTAATAGAGTGATTGGATAATGCGACATATATGGCATATATATTTGGCTTGTGTTGATTGTTTGTGCAGGTACTAATTATAGTGATTAGAGCTAGAGTTGGAGCCTAGAATCTAAGAGGAGAGAAGAAATTATGACAGATCACAATTAAGCATCTTTTCATTATCCAATTCCTCTAAGGATAACTTTATATTCTTTGATTTTTGTTGTTCTATACCAAGCGACTAGTTCTAGGGAAGATACTTTTGTCCATAGTCATAGATTATGTATAACAAATTTGCAGCCATACTCAGAATGATTCATTCCCATAGTGTTTTCCTTGATTCTATCCCTTGTTAAACCTCTTAAATAGACGTACAGTGTCTCACTCGATTTGAATTGACCCTAGGAAGACCTTTCATTGAGTTGCATTTGGTTTTTTGAGTCTGAAACTCCCTTTTCCTTGATCAGCACACCCCTTAATTTGTTTACAGAGCATTTCATAGCACCATGACCTTGTTTGTACCTGCATTGCAAATCACTTGTAGCCTTTTTTAACCTGCGTTGATCCCTGTTTCATGCAACAAAAAAAAATAATCATTTTCATGTTTTTCTTTCTGATTAACTTGGTTCTAATTGGTCCTCCTTCTCTCCTTCGGTGTTTTTAACTATCGCAGAAGCCTCCATCCTATTTTGTTTTGGTTTTTAGTGCCTTTGACGAGAACTTATTTAGATTTTTCTTCATTCTTGTCGTTAGGTCATTAGTAAATTTATTGCTTGATCATTAGGTTTATTGAAGGAATTAGTGTTCCAACAATTGTTTTGAAAAGTGTTTTTTATTAGTGATTAGGCAAATATCTTAGTGTTCATTTTAAAATTAACTAGAATTGAAAAGAAAAATCTATTTTCATTATATATAGGGCTTTGATTTTGATTGGAGTAGTGAAGTTGATGAGATTGATTTTTTCATCACTTGTTTGTTACATTGTTGATTGATTTCTTCTTCCCCCACTTATTTATGACTTTCATTGTTCAAAAGAAAATGAAACGAGTTATTTTTGTCATATTAGTTGCATTATAGGTTTGTTCAGGTGACATCAAGTTTTGGGCCTTGAAATTGAAACATAATTCAAGATAAACTCTAAATTCACTCAATTAACCTAAGGAGTATTTGAAACTTAATGACACACATAGAGGTCTAGGCTAGAGACATGTTCCAACCTATTTAAATATAAGAATTGTCATTCTTTTTAAGCATTAAATTCTGGGGGTGATATCCCACTCCATGTATGTAAGTGTATAGGATCGTTCTCCACGTACCTTCTGGTATATTGGATGGTGCTCCAAGCATGAAAAGGATATGGGAATTCTCTCATCGTATATGCTCAGACTAGACTACTATGGACTATGCTTCCACGTACCTATGGGCATATTTTGGATGTCCCCACTAGGTCCCTTTCCTTCTTTTAGAAATATCGATGATTCTTATATGGAAACGTTGTCCCTTCCCATATTTGTCATTAGTTTACCAATTTGGTTATTTTCGACCTCCTTGGTTATGAATGTCCAAATTGTTTCTCAACAAAGTAGTCCTCCACCTAAATCGAATTAACCTCAATTTGATCCTAAATTTGACCCTTTTCCTTATTCACCTATTTCTTCTTCATCCCTTTCTTCCTCCTTGCCCACTGAAAGTCTTGGTTCTTGTAATTGGATGCTAAGAAGAAGAAGAAAAGGATGAAAAAGAAGAAGAAAAATAAGCAGGGGGGAAACCAAGAAACAATTTATACCCATGCAATTAGTATAGAGGAACCTTCCAATTAGCCTTGCAAAGTTAAATTCCCTTGAAAATTATGTAAGGGAGACCACTTGCTTAGAGATCTTCCTGGTATTCCCAAGGTATTAGGAGTGTGGTACATAGGCTGACATCATCCTTTGTTATCAACATCTAGAAATCATGCTGGTGACAAACCATCACCTAGAGATAGTACATTCCATGGGAATAAGGGTAAAGTTAATTTTTCATATAGGTTATGTGAAGGGAATCATCATATTAACCATTTTCCTCATTTGGATGAAGCCTCAAAAGTGTTGTAAAAACTTAATGCTTCTTAGCATTGTTTTCCGGTTGGTTATCAGAAGCGTTCCCCTAATCCTCCACTATTTGATGAAGTGATTGATTAGAATATATATCCATTCAATCCCAATCTCTTTGAATGTGAATCCCATGAGTTCATTCCCAACCAACTATTGGTTGATAAAATGGTTGACTCAACTCCACCTTAAGTTGATCATACCTTTCTCGTAGAGAGTAAACTTCATACCACTTAGGTTCTTCTCCTTTCTTTAGATTCCAATGAACTGGGGGGGAATCCTCTTGTTCCCATGGGAATAGGGACGATTTATCCCATTCTCATATCACAAAGGGGAGCTTATCATGTTCCCATGACACCCCCTCCAAGTAGTATGGTCATTTCCTTTTATTGGCGCTAACTAGCAAGATATCGTCTTCCTCCTTATATGTCCTTCTAGATCATAGTACAATATTTTAATATGATTATACCTGCCACAAATATAGACAAAGGAACATATGTTAGTATTTTGTCCTCCACTACTTGACAATCTTTTGGTTCCCTACAGCTTGTGCTTGTTACCTAGAATTTGTTGGCCTTTACAAGAGGAACTAGTTAACCGTTAGGGGTCTGTTGGGTCCCTATAATACTAGTGATTACCCCATTACTATTGTAGTTATACTCCTTATTTATATTGTTGTGGCCCTATTACCCCCATATTGTTATTTCTGTGCCCCATAGAATCCCTCTATTGTTATTTTTGTGGCTTTATATTATTATTGTTAGGTTTTGTAATTTGTATCATCCAAGAATTGTTCATTTATGTAATGTAAATGAGGTTGCCCCCTCAAAGAGGCTGAATTCTAAGGCGTTGATCTATCTTTTCTATCTTTTCTTGAGCTGGTTTCATAACATTTGGTATGAGAGCTTTGGATTTTAGGGTTTCGCTGCTCCAAACAGGTCATCGTGGCATTTTCGCTATAACTTTTTTTTTGTGATGTTTCAGAAGTTGCAAGAAGAACCCATTTGAGAAGCAATCGTGCTGAACCTTGGGTCCGAATTTCAGAGCTTTGTGCGTGATATTTGCGGAGATATGATCTGAGGAAGTTGGTCTTTTTGCAGACTCCTGAATTACATTCAAAACATGTGACCTGGGGAAAATCGTCATAACTCTCTCTCTGAGCATCAGATTGAAATTTTGTAAGAAGGTACAGAAAAAGGACGGACTGTGGTTTCTTGTGTGCATTTTTCAGATCCAAAGGTCAAAACACTGACTCGTGGCATGTCGTACAAGTTCGCTCTACTGAATTAGTCTATAATCAAGTCACTGTGGGATATTTCACATAACTCTTCCTTGGAGAA
>APFE031643692.1:11730-22009 GCA_000404065.3 Pinus taeda | reverse complement strand
GGTGGCGAAGGTGGTATGGGCGAAGATGGGGGTGAAGGCGGTGAAGCTGGTGGTGGTGTGGGTGGAGGTGGTATGCATGGAATCCTCTGCCTTATCAAATTGATCTCACTTCTTGGTGAGACATTCACGAGCTCTTCCTCATCCCCTCGCGGAGGTGAAATCAAGGGGCTAGTTTCTTGTTCTTCACTACCTTTGTTTTTGTAAATTATCCCACTTCGCGTAGCCATGAACATCAATGTATTCGCATAATCCACTTTTCACACAACAGAATTTTAATCCAAGTCTTGAGAGACTTAACGTACTTACCTATTTTCCTTTGAGGAAGCATTGCTCTGCCTCACTATAGCTGACTGAAGTATCTACCGTGAACTCAGTAATGAATCCTCTTATAATTCGATCGAGCCAGTGATAAAAAATGGACACGATCTTATCCTCTGCTGCTTCAAATTTTCCCACCAACTCTGGGGTCCACACAATAGGGTTGTCAAGCTTGCACCCTCCTTGGCTATTTGCTAACTTTGTGATCCACTCATACAGCTCAGTAGGGAAATATGTGAAGAAAATTTTGTGGATCTCTATGTACAGGTAACAGTCTAACTACTCTTCTTTTGATAGTCACAGATTCTTGTTCTCTTGCGCCATGAACTCATGAATTATCTTGTCCAACCAACCTTTAATTTCTTTCTTAGTTGGATTCCAATGATACAACATCAGACATCTCTATGTAGATTCGAGTCTTGACAACAGAACCATTTCTTGTCTTGTTGGGGCCTCACCTAGGTTCAGAGTTAATTAGCCAAACAAATCCCTATACTACTGGCCCTTTCAGCAACAATCTACAAAGAGCGGACTGAGGTCTCACCTGAAGCAATATGGGGGGATGTTGGAACTAGGTTTATGCACCCTTCAAATGTTTGAGGGGATGATTTAGTCCAACTGTGAATAATTTTGCGCAGGCTACTTCACGCACTTCCATGACCTGTGGGGTCTTTGCACCCTGTTATATTCACCTTTGTGTAGCCCTAAGTAGGGGCTGTAAGGCTTTCGCGCCACTGGAGCAGCGATCTACACTATTTCGCCATGTCACACCATGGATCTTAATTATCTTATTGTAATAGTTATTTATCTTCACATAAACAGATACCTTATATTATATTCACTTACTCAACACCTTTATATAAGTTCACACAGTAAATAAACAATAAACTTGCAATTCATACCCAATATATGTTGGGCTTCAAAATGTCACTCAAAAATCACTCATTACCATACATTTTTCACCTATGCTTCCATTATATCACTCACTATTCACCACCTTGTCACTCCATTTTCCCTATTATTCACCATTAATGGGTCTCATTTATATTTTCCAAATATTATTTATTTTTAAGAATTTTTGAGAGAAATTATTGATTAAATATTAGAAAATAATATATTTTACTTTATATATGGAAAGTGGGTTGTTTTTGTGACATGTGTAGGTTCTAAGGAAGCTTCCAAGACACCTTTATGTGGCCTTGAAGGATCAAATTCGAATTTGAGAAGATAAACCTCATGGAGAAGATGATGATCTCATGGAGAGGATCAAGGACAAAAGGGGGTTATGTGTCTAAATGGCTGAGAGATGTATGGAACTAAAAGAGAGATTAGTGGATCATCATTATGACTTTGTTATCCCATTCCATTGTATAAATAGGAGTACAATCTCCTTCATTTGTAATCTTAGAATCTTAGACTCTTCATTTGTAATCTTAAGAAAGTTGGTTTGTATATTATGATGGAGATTTTGAAATAAAGACTCATACTTTGATTTTGTTGCTTCTACATTTGAGTTTCCTTTGAAGTGGTATGCTTGTGGAGTTATGGAGGGCCCCCATGGCCTCACTTGCATGCTTATTTTATGTATAATTTAATTTGTTTCAAATGTATTTAGATGTGTGATGATTTCTAAATGAATATTGGTTTAATTCTAATCTACATATGAAGGGACACAAAGGAATTTAAGTTAAATTCCCCTTCTATTTGATCTTGAACTAAAACTGAATTTCATTCTCCATTTCTCATTTGAAGTTATTTATGCATTTCTTGTTTGAAGAAATGGTGATCGTGATATAGTATAATTGTGAAGGACAATCTAGACCTCCTTAGTTAGGAGCCTCTTCTTTTACATCTTCTGCATCATAAGCCATTGTTGATTAGTGCTCTTAGATTTATCTTCATGAAAGTAGTATTGTAGGGAAGGACAACCTGGTTCTCCTAAGTTAGGAGCGTCTTTCCTCATTAATTACATAAATGAATTAGAAATCTTTCTAGATCTATATATTTTAGATAGGCACTTCTAAGTTTACCTTCCCGGGTTGACATTAAATTAAACTCTAATTTGCATCCGCATTTTAGACCCAACAATATACTTCAATGCATAAAAAAAGAAAAGATACACAAAAATATGGTAAAACTTCTCTTTATTAATGCTTCTAATGGTTACAGACTCAACCCGCCCTATGCACTCAGCTGTAGGGGTCCGTGCACTCCGCTGCAGAATACTAGGCCTCTGCACACTCAACTGCAAAGCCTTCTCCTACTCTACGACCCAAAGACAAAACTCTATACATCAACTCAAAGCTTCATGGATTGATTTCCTTCTATCCTTTTCCCAGATGTCTCTTTACACTTAGAGACTTTTCTCTATTTATAAAATCCCATTGTCTACAGACCATGGGTAGATCTCTCAAACTAACACTACATTTACAAAAGTAAGGGCAGACAACCCTATGACTCTATTACAACTTCGCGCTCCATGCCCACAAATCATGGAATCTTTTCAATGGACTTAGTCAAAACTTGGGCTTTAAGCCCTAAAAATTGCCTTGGGGGGATCCCATGCCCAATAGGCCCCCAACACAAACATTGTGACTCACTCTTGAGTCACTCCATTGGTGCAGAGATCTTCATGCGGAGACCTCCGAACTCTACTCAAACTGCTGCAAGGTCAGCAGCGCACTGAGTGGCTACCTACTATATCTGAGGGCGGTGTCAAAACTGCTCCCCTGTATCTCTTCCTGCTTCCCTTGCATATACACAATCTTGCCTTCAATTGTTGTCGTGATTACGAAGGCCTCATCGATCCAAGGCTGAAAACATGCCTTCAAAACTGCTTCTTTGTGTCACGCTGCGTCTACTTGATCTTTAAGCGCTTTGACTTATTGCATTGGTATGAGCCTCTGAGTGAGGTCCACTATCTGTGTAGTCCCTTTGACGTTGTCACACTGGTGTTGTAGCTCACACACCTCTGTTTCTATGTCCCGTATGTTCGGGTCCTCCCACAGATTTCTGAGGACCTTGAATGATTCTTCCAAAATTTTGGTGCAGTCCCTTATTGCACTGCTGATCTCCTCCAGCCCTAATGTAATGGCACTGCCATGCTATTCCCTTACCTTTCGAGGAGATGAAGGTTGTGCCTTCAACCACAGTTCTACGATCTAAAGGTTTAGCTCTAGCTAAACCTTAGCCATTTCTTCTCATGCCTCACACACCCCTACTGCTAATCTCTAGATGTGCGCCTCTACTAGTGCTTCTGCTGGGATGGCCATCTCAGGGACCATCTCGCAAGCTTCTTCAATTACCTACACCATCCTCTTGTTTTGAGACACGACCTCGTCGTGCTGCAAGAAAAATTGCTCCATGTTGATCCTTTGTTTGCTCAACACCTATAGTGCGCAGCTCTCCTTAGCCCGTATTTCTGTAGTAATCCCATCCTACAAAACATAGAGCATCTCCCAAGGGATCCCAACCATGTTGATCCCTATGCCTTTCAATGTACTGATCGTAGGCCTGTCGACCTCGTTTTTTATAACCAGTACCCCTTCTGGTAGCATTATTGTGTTGGTCATTCGAGCGTGCAACATTTCCTCGACTGTGGCTATTCCTACTGCGAGGTTAGTCAAGAGATTACTAGCTTGAGGATCACGCACCTAAAACTCATGAATCTATGCTCGGAGGGCCACCAAAACAATCTGATTCTCCTCTGCAAAGTTCTGGAAGGCCTATGTGGTGACGTCGCGCACCATCTCTCCTATATTGTGCAGATCCCCCTCAATAAGGGTGATCGGGTTGATAGACAACTTAGACACTTTTACCTTCTTGCATGGCACTATTCGCTCGCTCGGGCAATGGCACTTCAATTGTGTTGACGTTGTTTGTGGGTCCACGCCACCCTCGTCTACCTCTGTTTCCATCTCTTTCTCCTGCTCAAGCGAAGGTGACTTCTAGCCCTCGCGCACCTTCTTTGTTGCCTTCTATGTTGCTGCTCCAGCCTTTTGCTATTCTACCACTATCTACACAGCATCTCGTGCCTCCTACACCTTTGCTACTACTGCTTCTTTCCTTCTCTTTTTTTCCAACTGTGCCACACGTATTTTTTCCTCCTCCTTCTTTCACTACGCAATAGACTTTTCTAATGCAGAGATGTCTAGGGTGCACCACACTGGCAGCCACATCTCAAGTACGTTGAAGATCACATAATCTGTGGTTATATAAGGTAGTTAGTTCCATTTATTTTCATGGTCCTTGCACGCCCTGAGGTAGATGTAATGAAATTCTACTTTAAACTCTGCAAAACTTTACAGGTTGTTGTAGACAGTAGGTGATAACCACGGCTTGTGGTTAATCCCCATTTTGATGTTCATCTCCATGAACACCCAGAATATTTTACTGTCGCAGATCTGGTTCACATACTTAGTGGCCTACAACGAAGTGTACTTCGCAGCCTCTGGGAGATCCTTTGCAATCGTGGGGAACTTGCTATCCTCCGCTGATTCCCCAACCACCAGCATTATGGACAGTAGAAGCCAAGCATAGTGGAAAGTTCTTCCTTTTTCCTGTGCTTGATGGAAATTCTTGAGGAACTCCTTACACAAGAATTCAGCCCAGTTAAACTCAACCCCTTATGTGCACTTCTCAGCAAGTGCCACCACTAGTGTAGACACCTTTTCCATAAACAGATACCTTATATTATATTCACCTTCTCAGTACCTTTATATAAGTTCACACAGTAAATAAACAGTAAACTTGCAATTCATACCCAATATACTTCAATGCATAAAACAGGAAATGATAGACAGAAATATAGTAAAACTTCTCTTTATTAATGCTTCCAATGGTTATAGACTCAACCTGCCCTGTGCACTCAGCTACAGGGGTCCCTGCACTCAATCGTGGACTAGTAGGCTTTTGTGCACTCAGCTACAAAGCCTTCTCCTACTCTACGACCCAAGGACACAACTCTATACTTCGACTCAATGCTTCATGGATTGATTTCCTTCTATCCTTGTCCCAGATGTCTCTTTACATTTAGAGCCTCGCTCTATTTATACAATCCCATGGTCCGTGGGTCATGGGTAGATCTCTCAAACTGACACTACATTTGTAAAAGTAAGGGCAGACAACCCTATGACTCTATTACAACTTCATGCCCCTCACCCACAAACTGCAAAGTCTTTACAATGGACTTAGTAAAAACTTAGGCTTTAAGCCCCAAAACTTGCCTCGGGGGGATCCCACGCCCAACAACTTCCAAGAAGGTTTTGCGTGCATTCTCCAAATCGAACTCAGCCTCCTTCACCAGAGCCTTGTGGACCCATACACTGTCTTCAGACTGTTTCCCTTTGTCATCTCCTGTCACAATTCCACTCCTAAGCACTATATTTACATTTGGATCTTCCTCGTGCGGCTCAGACCTCATCATCTGCAGAAATTGAGTCGACGGAGGTGGTAGTGCCCCTTTCTCATGTATCCTAACTATCAGCATAGGACAACCTTCCGTTTCATGATCAAACAACATGTAATACTTGCATGATGAACATGTTGGATTAGTGTAATCACAGGCATAGTGTCTTCGTCCTGCGCAATTGTAGCAAATCAACTGTCCTCAAATTTTTCTCAGTCCTCCTCTGCCTCGGCCTTGTTTGTGCCCCTGAAATCTTATCCATGCCATCCCTACACTCTGGTTAGGGGGCGTGTTTCGGCTTGAACCCTATAGGTGGGAGTTCTATCCATCATCAATTCATAACTCCTACAATTACGTTCATCATGCCCTACCAATCTACAAAAGTTGTAGAATAGTTGTTGCGGTGTCTATACAAACTTCTGCAGCGTATGATAGTTATCCATTGCATGTTTTCCTGCTACTTGATAAATATCACACCACAATGCAGGCTTCGCGTTTGGTCTTGCTTGAGCTTCTGGACTGAAAGGAATTGGTCCTCCTCTTGCAAACTATTTCACAAAGACTGGGTAATGGTCTTTTCATGACCTTGATTCTTGCATTTCGGGCACCATACCTCCTCGCGCACCTCTGGTTGAACCGTCCTATCCTGATTCAGACTTTGCATCTCAAGGCATAGAATCTTCAGCTGTGCATGGATCTGCTGAACCCCCAGGTTTGGATCTCGCATCAGATTTTCATGCAGTCTCATTGCAATCTTAAGACTTCCACGTGAGTTGTTATCTTCTGTTGCAACAACACAACCCTTAAGTCTGGCAGTATCGAAGCCACAAACCACTCGCGATGTTGTCCATTTGTCAAATTCATCTTGGCTTCACGGATTGTACATTTCAACCTCTGATCTAGTTCCCAAGGTGTCTTGCCTAGTTGCATCACAATATTTTTAAATCCCATAATCGATTGTGCCTCATATTTAGGCGTACTAAATTCTCTATTCAATGCTTCCTGGATATCTGCCACTCCAAAACTTGGGTTATCAGTAGAGTACTTACCAAGTTAGCGCGTGATCTTGCAAAGCACTAACTAGTGTCACCTTATTTACATGATCATCTGTAACACCTTGAGTTTCCCATACAACCCTCCCAATGAACCAGGATTGGTTCGGGTCCTCATTTCCCAAGCCTTCGAACAAAGGCAGCTTCACTGTGTTTTCCATACTAAACTGGAGGTGGAGATGGTATGGGTGAAGTTGGAGGTGATGGTGGTGAAGTTGGAGGTGGTGTGGGTGAAGGTGGTACTTACGTGAATCCTCATATTATTAATTAAATAGCACTTTGTGGAGAAACCTTCACTATCCCTTCATCGTCACCTCGCGGAGGTGAAATCAATGGACTATACTCTAGACCCTTTTTTCCTTCATTCCCATAAGTTTTTCCACTTCATGTAGTTTCGAACATCAAGGTAGCTGCATAACCCGTTTTTAACACAATAGCATTTTAATCCAAGTATTCAAAGATTTTACATACTTACCTCATGGTTCTTTGAAAAATCGTCGCTCTGCCTTGTTGTAGTTGACTGAGGTATTGACCACGAATTCAATCACAAACCGTCTTATGATGTGGTCGAGCCAATGATCGATAGCATGGGTGATCTTTTCCTCAGATCCTTCCAATTTCTATATTAGCTCCAGGGTCCAAACAATAGGACCGTAAAGTTTCCACCTTCCTTGGCTATCTGCTAGCTTCGCGATCCACTCGTTTAGCTCAATAGGGAAGGAGAAGAAAAAGACCTTATGGATCTCCATATACAAGTATCTGTCCAATCACTGTTCCTTTGTCAGTCGTGGGTTTTTTTCTCTTACACCGTGAATTCATGGATCTTCCTATCGAACCAACCTCTAATCTCTTTCTTAGTTGGATTACAGTGATACGATATCACACATCTCTTATTCATATTTGGTCCCAGCAACAGAACCGTTTATTGGCTTGAGGGGGCTTGACCAAGATTCAATGTTAATTAGCCAAACAAATCCCTACACTACTGCCTCTTTCCACATCAGCCCATTGAGCACAGACCAAAGTCTCACATAAAGTAGTATGTGGGGATGTTGGAACCAAGTTTCTGCACCCTAAGATGGTTGTGCTGTCATTTGATTCCCTCTATTCCTGCCTTCGTGCAAGTCATTCTCTCTAGGGCTGACAAGACGATCCCTATATTCTATCCATATGTACCTCCGCGAAATGGTATGATTGACCTTTGCGTAGCCCTAACCTACTGCTCAAGTACTTTCACGTTGCTATGGCAGTGTGCCATGCATATTCCCTAACTAATTTAAGTGATTTTCTTATCTCATCAAATACTTTAAAGTTAACACTGCGTAAAGAGATATTTCTAATTGCATTCAATTATTCAATGTATTTGCAATCATTTGTGCATCATACAAGCATAATAAAGAAAATTCATACATAAAATGTCCAGATGTATCAACAAAACAAAGGCACAAAAATTGCAGAATATCTTTCTTTATTAATATCTTCCAAGCATTTTTCAAAATTTGTCGGTGATTTGTGCACTCATCTACGAACTTCTACCCTAGGCCTCTGTGCACTCAGGTGCAAGCCTTCAACTAATGTAATATCGCCTAATAATAATAATAATAATAATAAATAATATAATATAATATTAAAATATAAGAAAATAAATGATAAACAATAAAGAAAATACAATAATAGTAAATAAATAATAAATAATGAAATAAATATAATAATAATAATAATAATAATAAAATAAAATAGTAAATAATAATACTAGAGTCTTAAATAAATATAAATAAAAATAAACTATAAATTAGTAAAAATAAGTTTAAAGTTAACAAAAAGTAAAATAAAATAAGAAAGAGTTAAATTAAAAGAACTATAAAAATAGTAAGAATAAGTAAAGTTATTAAAAAGTAAAAATGAATAAAATAAGAAAGAATTATATTAAGAGAATTACTAAATTAAGTTCAACTTAAAATAAAGAAATAAAAGTTGCATGTTGACACATGAAATGTGTGCATGCGGTTCCCCTTCCAATGTTTGCTCTATTTAATAGATGGTGAGGAAGATGAGATATCATTCCATGTTTCCATTATCCATTCTTTTGAGAGAAAAGTGTTGTTACACAAAGGATTCCCTGGTAGTAGTATATTGATTGAGGGCTTGGGGGTGGCCAGTTGTAGCAAGATTTTGTGCAATTGAGCCTACGGTTGGGTGGAGAGTCCTCCCCAAAACTTTGTTGCGGTTAGCAGGATTTAAATAGCGTCAACTCCAAAATCACAAATAATGAATATCATTGCCACAGGTAAGTTGTCTCTACTCATATTTCCGAAATTCGATGTTAAATAGTTGATGAATTGTGTGTCGATTATAAATCACATGATTAATCTAATTAGTTGCATGTTTTAATTTTGGGGTTTTTACATATGGTATTAGAGCAGGTTTCAACTCTGTGTGATGTCTAAGTAAAATTTTTGAGAAAGACACTGTTAATTTTTCCAATTATTTTGTTTGTGATGATCAAGAAAAAGATTTTATTTATTTAAATTATTATAAAACTTTAGAGATTTTTTTATTTTCAAACAACTGTGTGCATGCATAATATTAACTTTTTATTATTAATTTAAATAAATAAATTAAAATAATTCTATTATACACCCATAACAAAATAAAATAAAATATTTAGGCAGTTTTCCATTTTCCAAAGCTTAATACCCGCTAGCCGTAGCAGAACTTCAATAAGCTTTTGTACATTATTTCTTGAACAAATTTCGATTATACAAAAACAAAGAACCTCCCTGGTATGCATGCATGTATTAGAGCCTATGAGTCTTTACATTTTAAAGTAAATATAAAATAATAATCATTTAATCTTAAGTTTAGAAATCTTACAAAATTATTATTGTTAGAAGATCTATTAAACTACAAGAAGTCTCCAAAATGTTTTTTCATAACTTCGTACAAATTTGTATTTAATCTATATTACAAATATAGTAATTTCTGTTTTGATATTTTTAATATCATACCAATTTAATTATTGTTTTGGGTTTTCAAATTCCGTCAAGAAAACATGAAATTACATATTTAGATATATTTATATAAATAGAGTGGAAGGATGGGATACAATGGAAGCATGAAATTACATATTTGTTACGCCGTAAGGCGTTTCCCTCTGAAATAAACTTCACCCATTGCCTACCTGTCATTTTGTGCACCACACGATTAGATGTTAGACGATTAAACAAATTTCAAGCGTTAGATCAATGGCAAGGGGAAGAGACACAGGCGGAATGGAAACGGGACAGGCATTTTATGTTATGGCATTCGTGCCGAAAGATAGAGTTTCTTGGCACAATTGTTGGAGCTTATCTCTAGGAAGTAACCCCACTTCAAAGCCTGTCGAGATTCTTTCTCTGGGTTCTGCTTCTCCTTCGAGGAGTTTTCATTTTTCCTGGTTCAGCCGACACAATCCCTTTGTGAGTATTATGCTTCATAAATATGAGGTAGAAAGAATATATAT
>APFE031643690.1:0-38158 GCA_000404065.3 Pinus taeda | reverse complement strand
TTAACATGCTTTAAGTGTTCTTCCCATGTTTTGCTAAAAATCAGAATGTCATCCAGATACACAATAACAAAATCATCAGGAAAAGGTCTGAGTACATCATTCATTAATCTCATGAAAGTAGCAAGAGCATTAGTTAGGCCAAAAGGCATAACTAGCCACTCATACAATCCCTTCTTTGTTTTGAAAGAAGTCTTCCATGCATCTTGTTCTGCAACCCTCACCTGATGGTATCCATTATGCAAGTCTAGCTTGGAGAAATAAACAACTTCTTTCAATTGATCTAAAATATCATCTATGTGAGGAAGGGGATAATGATTTTTTATTGTTATCTTATTTAGTGCTCAATAATCAATGCACATTCTCCACGAGCCATCTTTCTTTCTCACCAAAACGATTGGTGACTCACATGGTGATGTGCTAGGTTTGATGAACCCTTTCTCGAGGAACTCCTGCACCTGCTTCTTGATTTCAGCATTCTCTAAAGTGGACAACATGTAAATTCCAATGTTAGGCAATGGAGCATCTCGTTGCAAAATAATATCATGCACTATTTCCTTTTTGGGTGGTAGACCTTTAGGTTCTTGAAACAAGATATCATACTCTGAAACAACCTTTTCTAAATCAATTTGTTGTTTATCATTACAGCTCTCAAATACATTGGTTTTATCAGGTTTCTTTTCCTTTACAACCATCAATAAGAATTGTTTGCATGAATTTATCATTCTTTTCATCTGCCCCGAGTTTATGAGAGTATAATTAGTCTTGAGGTTATGAGCTCTTACAAAGTATTCGATTCCATGTTTAACAAGTAGATACTTGTTCTCAACTCTATAGAAAATAGCCTTTCTATCATACAAGTAAGGACTTTGTAAAACAATTCCACATATATCCAAAGGAATTATGTCTAACTCAACCTCATCTACAAATGCTAACCCAAAAGAAAATTTGAGTTTGCACTGTCGAGTCACTTGTAGTTGTGCTTTATCATTCAACCATCCTAATGGGTATGGTTTCTTGTGAGGTGTAGTTTCTAATCCAAACTTCTTTACAATTACTTCAGAAATTAAATTTACTTGTGATCCACTATCAAACAAAGTATCAACCTTTTGATGTTTGGAAATAACTTGAATATGGAAAAGCTCATGCCTTTTTCTCTCATTTTCTTCATCAATAGTAGATTGTGTAGGATTACTAGTAGATGCTTCAGAATTCTTACCTCTTATACCCGTGGTTGCAATGGTTGTTTCATCTCCCGAGTCTGACCCCAAATCTTTCTGAATAGTTGCAACAGTCTTCTTCTTCTTGCCCTCGAACTTCTTAGGTCTCAGCTCTGGATGTAAAATCAAACAGTGCTCATCATCATTCCCATCCATTTTACAGTGAGTGCATGAAGCCTTGCTTTTCTGTGCAGTTTTAGCCTTCCTTTCTTTCCATTTTTGCTTTTTTTTTCTCCTTATTCTAACTTGCAGTGGGTTGGGATGGTCCCCCAACTTCTGGACTTCCATTCTTTCCTCTAACTTCTATATGAGTAGCTTGTACAGATACCTCATCTATACTGGTGGGATTAAACATGAGGATAGTTTGCCTCATGTAGCTATGTAGACCACCAATGTACTTCAACAAAGTCTCAGATGAGTCTATTGAGATTCCTAGAATCAATACTCTCTTTCTAAATTTTTGAGTGTACCCTTGCAGACTTTGCCCTTTCAACTATCGAAGAGTTTTCCAACTCATCATGGATTGCTGCATATAGGCCAATGGATAGAACTGCTTTTTGATTGCTGAAACAAATTCACTCCAAACAAAGATAGTCTTACCATGTCTTTTCATGTCAGCTTGGGTCCTACCTTCCCACCCAACCAAGGCAGTGCCTCCAAGGCGTAGGCTTGCCAACTGAATCTTGCTCTTGTCTGAGTTGATATTTTGTACTTTGCAATAAAAATCAATTTGTCTAATCCAATTTTCCAGCTTTTCTGCATTCAACTCTCCATCATATATAGGTAAGGCGAATTTAACATCTAGTTTAATCAAATATGCTTTCTTTTTGTGTTTAGGGCTATTAGGAGGTGTGAGAAAGCTTTCCTCTTTCCCTTGTCCTTTTGAGTGGTTAGGGAAGTGAGACTCATCTTCTCCTTTGTCTTGTTTAGAGCCTCATGAATCTTCATCTTTGTGATTTGTAAAGTCCCTATACATTTCTTCTACCATGGACTTTATGGCTAGAAAACTATCTATGAGTTGAGGGTTTGGTCCCATAGAACCTTCTCTAACATTTTCTTTCAAGGATAGACTCTCCCAATTTCAGCATTAGTTTCGACCAACTCTCCTTCTCCTAATTTGAGCTTTGATATAGTTAGCATTCAATAGTTAAACCAACACAAGCTTGTCTAACCTTAACAACCTAGTCTCTGATACCACTTGATCTAAAAATCACTTGTGAATGACCTCAGTTAATTAATTAATGAATGAAGGTATTACAGACTCATGTGCTGGTGCGTGTCTATGCTATTTTAGGCAATGGATCGATCAGATTGAAAAATACACAAACAGTGGAAAATGGAAAATAGTAAGAGAAAAATAGTAAGTAAATGCAAGAACACAAAAAATTAATAAGGAGTTCACCCTATCCTCCAGGGCTACGTCTCTGGTACAGCTTTCCATCGTGGCCTTCTTTTATTGTCTTTAAAGCAGAGATTTACAATGAGGAGCTCAATTTGAGTATTTTGAAATAGATAATGCTTGGTAGGGTGGTTCTTGGATTCCCCAAGCCACTAGAGTGCACAAACTCTTTTCCTTTCCAAATATTGACCTCTTTGATCTTTAATGGGAGGAGCCCAATGTGGTGCTCAATTCCTGACAGATCCTCACAGGGATTGCTTGAACCTCTCAAGCCTTCTGTCTGCTCGATGCTACCTTAGGTTAGCTTGACTCTCTATTTTCTACTTCTTGCTTCACTATGTCTTCTTCTCTCTTGCTCTACTGTCTTCGTTTTCCTCTCTATCCTGTTCTCTTGTCTATTCATGGCTTAAAGCCAATTTTTCATTGACTGTTCGCTTCCTCTTTCGCCCCTTCGGATCACCTGTTGCTGTTCGGTTGAAGTTCCCTGCCTCTGTGTCGTCTCACATGGAGTGGCCACTAATCCTATCATGAACTGTGTCAGCTCTTCCTTGATGGTTCGGTACTTCAGGTACACTATGGAATGACTCACCCGCCAAGTCAGTAGTCAAATCAGACTTCAAACTCTTATATGTCGCGGCTTAATCCCTGCCAAATTTTATTCCTCCATCGAGCGTAATCTTCATCGATAGATCTGGAGTCCCCAGATCCTACGGTGTTCACTCATTTTGTGCAGTTGAATTGCTCGATCATTAGCATGAGATGAGAGGCGGTTTTCTCTCTCATCCATCGGACACACATCGTGCAATGAATGGAATCACTCGTTTTCTGCCAAATCCGCTTACTGCCCAAGGATTTCTCCGATATACCACCGGTTTTGGAGCGCAGGACCCACCTTTCCCATTAGCGCTTTCCCTATGGTTTCTAGGCTTCCCATGCGACCGAGAACTCGAGGCTTGTCCTTCACGAGGGGTTTTGCCTAGCGATGTGTGAATCACACATCAAAAATGGCCTCTGTTTCCCGATCCCAGCTTCCCAACTACCAGTTTTGCCTCCTGCGCGGTTTCCATGGGCCTCTGTCAGCGCACTTTGACTGAGGTCCTCGTCATTCCTTGCTGGCTACAAACTGCCACTGTCTAGAGGTCTTCTTGATTTCTCTTTGTTCATAAATTCGATGTTTTTCCTGATTTGATATAGTCATGGCATTTTGATAACTTCCATGGATCCAATTCAGATCACCGTGTAGATCTTTCAATTCAGTTATGGTCTCTAGAGCTTAACCCTCTTTCCATGAAATCTCTTGCTACTCTGATATCGGTAAGGCTCCCAAACATACCCTTCCAGTGGATTTGGCTAGATGTCTTCCGAAAAATTAGTAATTCAATTGGTCGCTTCATCAAAATAGATAGTGAAATATTGGCTAAAGGCTTCATATCATTCGTTTGTATTTGTGCTGAACTGGACCTGAGTGAAGGATTACTAGATAAAATTACTCTCAAGTTTGCTATAAAGGAACTTTCTCAACCCTTTGATTATGAAAATGTCGCTTTCAGGTGTAGAATTTATCAGCAGCTTGGGCATCTTTAAAATGCATACCCATCCTCAAAAGGGTCATGTGACTCCCTAGATATGAGAATAACCAACTATGGTTGGTGGGATCAAAAGACAACATCAAGTGTTAATATATCAACAGGAAAAAATATTTATTCACAACAACAGAAGACAACCCTGGACATCTCAGCTTCTCAAGATGCAGAGGAGACCCCGATGACAATGCCTCATCCCTCAGCAATGGAGAATCTCTTGACAAAGGATAATGATAGAAGATTAGCAATTCATGTTAGTAATCAACAAGCTTAATTGCACCCATGAGTCTGACCACTCCAACTATGATAAAGAAATTCCACGCTTGACTGAGACGGAAGCGATGGAGTTCTCTCAAACAATTCCAACTAATAACTCTATAAGTTGGGTAGATGTCCATAGGAGAAAAATGAAAAAATAAAAATGCATGAACAATTCTAGTGTGTAAAACTAGAAATGCTGAAGATGTTCTTTGAAGTTTCTCGATTCCTAATTTAATCTACCTTTTTTTTATTTAATAGAATTTAATTTAAGATATATATCTATATATATATATCTATATTATATATTATGTATGTATGTATGTATGTATGTATGTATGTATGTATGTATGTATAATTGTTTGTAATTTTTATTGATAAAAATAAAATTACCATATAGCTAATTACATTTAATTATAGATTAAAATATAAAATTCTTCTCGATACATTTAAAGATTAAAAAGAAATTTATGTATAAAATGTGAACTTTACAAAAATATAAATAGTATTATTAAGAATCAACATATATTTATCTTAATTTTCTATGTACCAACTAGCATAGATCCATCTTAATTATAAATCTATGAAATGTAGAGAGGGATAAGTTTCTTGAGGTGAAAACATCTTTTAGAGCGTTAGAACAAAAAAATATTTGCACCTTAAGAGAATTTATCTCTTCCCACACTTGATACATTCATGGTTAAGATGGACACACACACACCTATACCATGTATAAATTTTCATTTTTAAAATTTTATTTTTGAATGCAAAAAATGATTTGAATGCCTTGATAATTCCCTTGGATACTTGAATTTTTTAAACTACACATCTTAAACTTTTAATTACAAGAAATATATTTGATTCTAGATAAAATTGTCCACACCTCTTTTTGAGTGGTTAAAACTTGAGAAAAGATGTACACCTCCAAAAGACATTAATTTTTTTGAGAGATTGATTGGATCCAAAATTAAAATGGATCCTATGTTGGTTCTGATTTTATATATAATATATAATATATTATTATATATATATATGATTATATATATATATATATATATATATATATATATAATATATATATTATATATAGTATATATATATATATTTATATTGAAATCTAGATATTAAAAAAGTATTAGCAAAATATTTGTCATTTTTCATTAACATGTTTTATAATTTTATAATCTACTTTTTTTTAATGTAATGTACATCTGTGTGTATGGGGGGTTATCAGAAAGATTTTACTATAAGTATTATGTTTTTATATGTTTATTAATTAAAGTATGTACATGAGGTAAATCCCATGTCCTAAAGGGTCTTGTACGCCAATTTGTTGTTGTCTTGGCGGTGATTTTAAAATTAGATTATAATTATTATAGTTAAAAGGCTTCGATTATTAGTTTGGAGTGGAAGTATAACATACATTTGAAGGGATTCCTTATATCAAACTAAACATGCAAATGATTTAATAAAATAGTTAGAATGACACATAATAAGAAAGTTACTTAACCTAACGTAGTTAGAATAATTATATGGTGCATTGTGCACATCCAATGGGTTGATTAGAAAATATCACGAGTGAGTGAAATCCTAAAATGAAAGGGAACTTATTCAACTTATAATGTATATTGATTCTAAATGGATCGAATGTATTGAAGGAAAGAAGTCCATATACAGATGCAATTCTTTTGGTTGGTTCAATGGTAGTAACATGTTGTATTAATTTTAATTAAATCAAAATGTAAGGAATCCTGCTAATAACATGTTGTATTAAGGAATCCTACTAATTATTTATAAAACTATTTTACTATAACCAAAAAACTATTTTGTTAACAAAGAAGGTATTCAATGAATGAAATAGTAAGGATCTGGAGCGAATATGCATATTTAATAAAATCACAAGAAACAACCAGAATAAAATTTGCTTACAAAAATTATTTAGTATTTAATATTTTTATTATACTTTATAAATTAAGAGAGATTCATAGAATGAAGGAAAACCTATTTCCAATAAATAAATGATGAAAATGTTAATGCAAAAAATTACACACACTGAAGACAATTTAAGATATATGTAAAAATAATTTAGTGTGTGGAGTTTTGATGTAGCCCACAAGAAATCCCAACTCCACTGTCAGCTCACGCTTCTTCCTTGAATCTTTTGAGAAATGGCAGTAAACAGAGGCTCCAAAAATTCTAAAGTGAGACACATATAGGTTTCTCCTCGAGGAAGCCTCCTCCGGAGTAATCATACTAAGAATCTGATGAGGAATCTGGTTCTGCAAGTAGAATGTTGTGTTACATGCCTCTGACCATAAATGCAGTGGTAGGCGTTGGTCATGTAGCATAGATATTGCAACTCCAACAATGCTCTGGTTCTTTCTCTTAGATACCCCATTCTGTTGTGGGTTGTGAGGTGTTTTCAACTGTCTTTGAATACCATATTTCGCATAGAACTCCTTGCAACTATTAGAAACATACTCACCTCCATTATTTCTCCTAAGAGCCTTTACCTTCTTGTTGGTCTCTTTTTGAACTAGTGCCTTTGAATTCTACAAACTTGGAGAATGTCTCATCCTCCTTTTGCATGAAGAATATCCAACACTTCCTTGAGAAATCATCAGTCAAAATAACAAAATATTTGTGTCTGATAGTGGAGGTTGTGGAGAAACAACCACAAACATCAAAGTGGACTCTTTCCAATTTTGCATGTGCTTTGTTGTCTCACTCATGGAAAGTGGATTTCACATACTTCCCCAAGGTACAACCTTTGCAGACATTGTGCTACTCAAGTTCTCCTTTAGGGAGGCCAATGGTTATTTGTTGCATAATTTTCATGGCATCATGATGCAAATGACTCAATATCCTATGCCAATGTTCACCGACATTGCGGCTTTGCACTTTATCTTCCTTACTGCTTAATGTAGCACAATCTTCCACATAGAACTTGTACATGTTCTTCACATGAACCTTTGATCTACTTCACATGTCGAGTGGCTATGTGTCTCAGGAATGCTTTCCCTTTTCTAAAGATCACATCATAACCACAATCTTCCAAAACCGCTACAGAGATGAGATTCTTCTTTAGGCCTATAAAAACCATAACATCTTTGAGGTGAAGAGGAGATCTAGACTCACTCTGAAAGGTTACTGTACCAATCAGAGGAGAACTATACCTTCTTTCGTCCCCAATCTCAATATGCATTTGGATATCTTTCTCCTCCAGGTCACTAAAAAACTCTCTACACCCTATCATGTGGAACAAGGAACTAGAGTCCAAGCGTCACACACTTCCCATCGGAGTGCAGGCCATGCATGCGATAAGGGTGATGTCTAGCTCAAAATGTGAAGCCAATGCCTCACCTGTTGCTCCTCTTGAGTTCTTCCTTCCATTCTTTTTATGTGGAAACTTTGTAGCATAGTGCTCGGATTCATGACAATTGAAGCATTTTATCTTGGATAAGTCTTTCTTTCCCCCTTGGATGGATTATGGTTTGGTTTGAGATTTCTTTCCTTCTCCCTTCTTTCTATTTCCAACCAATGCAAATTTTTCTTCATCCTCACCCCTTGATGAACTTCCATCTCTGGTATTCTGCCGGATCTCTTCTTGTACAAAATTAGATTATAAGTGTTCTGAATTCAGTAATTTCTCCCTCCCATTCACCGAGTCTTAGTAGTTATTCCAGCTTTTGGGAAGACCTAGAAGAGTTAGGCTCACTAGGTCATCTTCTGCAACATTGACACCAAGCTCTCCAAGCTCATCATGAACTTGGGTAAATCTGTGTAGATACTATAAGATAATGTCATTTTCTGCATCTTGATATTTCAAATTTTGTCTTTGAGGGCCTATTTTCTATGGCCATTTCTATTCTTGAGCAACTCTATGAATTACTTTGACATTCTGTAAGGAGTTTCTTTCCCATAGGGGTTTGAGACAGTGTGGTCTCACACTCCCTCCAAGATTATTCTCCTCGCCTTGGCTACATATTTCTCCCATTAGGCTATGTTTTGTGCATCATATTCATGTGGTTTGTAATATTTGTCTTGACATATTCTAGCTATCCATTGTTCTCTAGCACCGCATCCATGCAATCCTTCCATGCAATGAAATTCGAGCTTCCTTCCAAGGCATACTATAATCTAAATCCATTGAATGTAATCTTCCCAAATATGAAGATATCCTACTACACTGAAGTTGCAAATTCGAACCTCCTGAGAAACAACACCGAAATTCCTGCTCTAATGTGAATCATGCTCTAATACCATGTAGAAATTTGGTGTATAATTGCAACTGTCCAAGATTTTTTAATCTAAATGAAGAGACATAATTCTACTCTATTGTTTCGCAGACATTAATTGATAATTTAGAACAACAATGTCATACATGCAATAAGAAATAACACACATGCACAATATTTTTCTAGGGGAAAGCAACTACTAAAAACCCCTTAATCCTACTTCCATTGAATCATATGAATAGAAATGTATTACAGTTGCTTGCTTGCTTTGAGCTCAACTTGGAAGTGAATAACCTATCTCTATACTCAATGAGAAGGTATAACACAAACTTAGTCAATTTCTGCCTAAGCTTGAGCCCTTATTTCCTTGTGCAAATCCTGAGGAATTAGGCCTCTATTATTTAGGAACTTTCCTCCAATTGATTGAACAATTCCTATGGTTGATCATCTGACTACATGCAACACTTGTACACTCAAGGCTAGGCTACAACTGATGTTACACTGCCCTGGAATATTCACCACAGTTGCGGAACTTGAATTCTCTGCATGCACTAGCTATTTTGGGATGATTGATTAGTTAACTAAATGATCATTATGTTAGAATATTGTCCCACTGCACAACTAAGGTTCCACTAGTTTTGCCAATAATTAGAACTAGTTTAAATGAAGACAACATAATATAATTGAACTCAGTTACTAAAATTTAGGAATCACGCATGCTTAACTGAACTCTGAGCCCTCTAACTTGAATTTACTAATCTAACTGAGTGACAAGAACCATGTCATGCAAGATAACTGTATCCAAGTTATTTGTTGATGTGGAAATTTGAATTTTCTCAATCTCACGAAGGAAAAATCAAATTGAGACTTTTTTGTTGCACTCTTGAACAAATCCTAGCCGTTTTAAGATCATAATTTTATCGAGGATTCCATATTTTGGTCCTTAGAGACTATCTACAAGCAAATCAATGTATCTTTATGTTCAATTATTTTTCCCAATATTTTTTCTTCTATGAGGAAAGTTGTTTCAATTTATGACTTACTTTATAGCTTTCCACTGAATATTGTGAAGGTGTCTTCATTTTTCTACTCTTTCACATAAAAAATGATGAGGGTCAAGTCCCTTTTGTTATATTTAGGGTTTAACTCTACAACCTTATTCATATCTTTTTTGATGACTTTGATACCCATTTTATGTTCTTTATGTTCCAAAAGTATTTATGCCAAATTGTTACCTAGATTTTATTATAACTATTTATTTAACATTGTTTCTAAGACTACATTTGTGTTCAAAATCTTCTTTTCGGTTGATTGTTTCTTTTGTTCAATTTTTCAGATTTATCATTAATCATTTCTTCTAATTTTTCTTGAACTTTGGCTTCTCTCCCTCTCTCTCTAGTTTTTATTTTTTTGTTCATATGGATTATAGCAAAGTACTTTGCTCATAATAAATATATTAATATAATTTGAAAAAAATAATAAGTAAAAATTATATATTAAAAATAGTTATTCAATTTGTTACTCAAAATCAAAATTTACCATGAATATCTCAAATATGTTATTCAATATGTATCATTGCATCAAGAGGCTCCCTACATCCCAGTATAAAGTGGATGTGTAGGTGTATTATAAGTATGTAAACAATTTTAAATGTCGACTTAATTAAAAAATAAAAAATAATACCGCATGCCCAAAAATCATAACTTGTTTCACAACCAAAATATTTTATAACAATATGACAAAATTCTAATGATGTATATTCAGCCCCACATTACCTTGGATATTATTAACTTTTACAAATTAATCTTTGTTACGATACCACATGCCAAAAAAACATAACATATTTCACACTCAAAATATTTTATAACAATATGCCAATATCCTTAACCATGGATAATCATCTCCACTTTACCATGGATATTATTAACTTTTAAATAGGCTTTGTTACAATACCATAGGCTAATACCATGGCTTATCAATACCACATGCCAAAAAAACATACTTATTTTACAATCAAAATATTTTATAACAATATGACAATGTAGTGTCTCCAAGTTTGACAATATTTGTCCCACTTCCCACATTGCAGGCTACCCAAATTTCCTGTTTTTTGGTAATTCCAATCCAAAATCCGCATCCACATTTGTTTCTTTGTGCTTCCGTGTCAAAAAATCCAGCCGATATTCCATTTGAGGACCTGGTAACTTGCATGGTTCTCTTTTGGGCCCAACATCATGGAAAAAACCCATGGCATGACATGAGATAGTGTGATAAAAAACCATCATAAAGCTGTCGTGAGAATTTTAAATTTTTTTCCTATTTCTCCATCTCCAAATTGACCAAAATAAGATGGGGGAATAATCCTCCAATAGGATTTTTGAGAACTCCACTATATCATGCAAGCCTTGATATTATCAAATTGAAAACATGGAAGCCAATAGTATGAGCCAATTTTTTCCATACATGTACCGTGGAGAGACATTTAAGAAACAAGTGTACATTGTTCTCCTCTGTGTTCCTGTAAATCATACAAATGCCAAGTCCATGCCATTGCCTCTTTTGAATATTTTCCCATGTGAGATTTTTGTTGTCGCAAACCAGCCAGAAAAAGAGGATAATTTTGATGGGAGTATTTGTTTTCCAAATTTTATAAAAGTCACATATCTCCAAATGTTGGACCTCCCTTCCACAGAGAGTGGTATATGTATCAGCCACCATGATGTTCCCCCTTTTCATCTTACCAATCCATATAATCCTATCACTAAAGTCCTCATGACAGATTCCCATGAAATTCATGAGAGTATAGGTCTGTTCCCATACCTCCGCCATATGACCGACCAAACCCAACTCATTTGCACCCTTCCAGGAGGGACAGGGACCCCTCCAAGTAGCAATAACTTGGCTCCAGAAAAATATCCCACAACCATTTAAGGATCGGATAAAGTCCTCCAAAATATAGCAATTCTCCCCATAACCCAACATGTGATCATATTCAATGATTATGTTATTTCCCGACCCTATGGAGCAATAAAGATTCTAGAAAAATAATGAATTTATTTTTTTGAAACTATTCCAAATGGTCAAGCCTGATGAGATGCAAATAGATGTCCTATGATACCATACAAGAAAATCTTGGTCCTTTTGGTATTTGTGTCTTATGATATTGCCCCAGGTTCCTTCACCAAAAATCCCCCTCCATAAAGATTTGAGTAATAGTGCCCAACCAAAGAGTCGAATGTTCATAACACCCCAACCTCCCATACTTTTCGGGAGTGTGATTTGAGACATCTTAAACAAACGAAATTTGTTTTTGTCCCTGCTACCCGACCATATAAATTTAGCCATAATCCTATCAAGGCTCTTCATAATAGTTATAGGGAGATGATAGAGGTGAGCCCAGTAAACTCCCAACTGCATTAGAACATCTTGTGCCAGGATGATGTAGCCACTTAGAGATAAACATCTAAATTCCCATCCAGATTTTTTTATTTTTATAGAAATGATCCATAAGCCATGACTAATCTGTCACCTTATAACCACATGGTTTAATATGGTATCCCAAGTATTTCATACCATTCATCATTTGGTCCGCATCCACCCCGAATAGACCTTTTATATAAACAACAATCTCCATATCACATATGCCATGATATAGAATGGACTTCTAGAGGTTCATATCTAGTAGCATTTGCAAATTTAGAAATATGTGAAATAGAGCTAGCCAAGAAAATCGGTTAAGCATCCCCACAATAAATACGTCGGCAACAAAAAATGTATTAGAAATATCAATGTCATTTCCCATGTGCAAATCTTGGAACTTTCCCTCCACCACTTCTTTTCTAATATGTAAAGTCAAGCCATCCGTCGCCAAGATAACAAGGAACGGTGAAATTGAGCAACCTTGTTAGACACCCCGTTCGGCCGTGAAAACAATTGAAAGATACCCATCGATGATGACAAAAAAATTTATATTTATGACACGGGCCATAATCTACTCCACAACCCTGGGATGTAATCTAATTTTATGAAGGACAAGTTTGAGATATCCCCAATCGAGGCACTCATATGTCTTTTGTAAATCCACCTACATAATGACAACATCTTGTTTTTTTGTGTGGATCGAATCTATGCACCCCTGGGCAATAGCAACAACATTATGTATTTGCATATTTTGAAGAAACCTAAGTAGTGTAGGAGTAATATAACGGGACAAGGTACCCTTCATCCTAATCGTAATTGTTTTGGAGATTACCTTATAGATAAGGTTGCAAAGTGAGATGGGCAGATAGTCCGAGAAAGAGTATGTTGGGCACCGCTTCGGAATAAGAGAAATGTAAGTGGAATTAATATATGTGGGTGAATATATCCTCTTGTCCTCAATTCCTCCACCATGAAAAGGAGATCATGTTTGAATAGATAAAAAAATGGGAGAATATTTCCATCGTCCACGCATCCGGCCCCGAGCTCTTATCGCCCTTAAAATATTTTAAAACCTCCAGAAGCTCATCCTCAGAGACAGCTTTGAAAAGTTCACTATTAACCTCTGCATTGAAAATAAAAGGATAAAATTCCACACCCCAATTAAGATCCTCCACATATATCCCATCCTCTGACTGTAGGCCTTCAAAAAGTAGAACTTAAAGATATGAATCAAGCATCGTCCCGCGTAGCAGCTGAACACTCTTCTTCCATTGAATTCAACATTAACATCATGGCCATCACTAGTTAGGCCCCATCTATCTCTTATCCTTCTTTTGCTAATTTGTTCATTTGCATTATCATATGCTCATGATTCTTGAATAACGGTATTCCACATTTTTATGTCAACTCATGTCCCATGTTCCAACAATACAAGGATTCGAGGGAAGTCAAATAAGGAAGCCCAAATGGCTCCTTACTCTATTTCATGATTAGTTATATATATTGATATGATTGTAAGGGTATTTCATGATTGTATATATTGATATGATTGTAAGGGTAAGTAGGATTGGGTAATAATTTCTTTAGATTCTCATCTAATTCCTGATTTAATATGAGTGGAGAGGGATCAAATTATTTGAGGTGGAAATTTCTTTTAAATGCAAAATACAACATAAATAAATTGATATCAACATAAATTAGTTAATATGGATCTTCAAATAGAATAATTAAATCTAGTGTTGAAATATTTTTGAAAAATATAAGGTTTAATCATTTTACTCAAATATTTTTTCTATTTCTAATTCTTTTAGATAAAATTATATTAAGTCATATGGACAACTAACTAAATGAACTTGTATCACGTCATCTGGACAACTAACTAAACATATATAGCATATTCATTTAGTTTTTGTTTTTATTATAGCTCACATTAGTTTTCCCTTTAGATAGTAGTTTATTTTTATTTTTTTTATAATTTTAATAATCATCGGTGTCAACTCCATCTTAAGCATGGACGAATGGACAAACTTACACATTTCCATCATACTAGGTTGGAGAATGACAAACTTACACATCTCCATCATACTAGGTTGTAGAATGACAAACTTACACATCGCCATCATACTAAGTGGTAAAATAAGCCTCTCGACTCAAAAAAACATTATTGGTTTTAATAAATTTGAAACAAATGCATATTAAGAAAGATAAACCAATATAAAGCAAAAATACAAAGAACATAAATTCCTTAATAGTATATTCATTAGATTATACCATCTCTTATATAAAATTCAGATTTAGATTACAAATGGTTTTAGGCAACCATAATAGTTATACCAAATTCAATTATTCTAATTTAACTTGTTTATCCGACATAGCAATATCAATAAACCCAACTTATTGACATAAATAAAGCCAAACTCTTGCAAATTCTTCTTGAAATTTTGTGCCCAAGCACTTTCTCTTCTTTGCTTTCACTTTTCATTTTCTTCATCTTTCTACTTATTTCCACATACAAAACTGCTACTCATAAAAATAATATAAAAAATAAAATAAAAAAATTAATATTGGCCATTTTCTTTTAACTTTTACAAATCCTTATAAATGTATGGAAACTCCATAAATATTCACTCATTAATTGTCACTTGACTTTCATTCTAAATTTTGAAAATTTTCAAACTAAATATATTTGAACCGAGACATAATTTTCCTTTTAATTAATTTTTTCATGAAAGAAATTATTTATTTATTTTTTATCAGGCTTCAAGAAAATATTCAAATCCTCATTGAATTAGATGCTCAATGTTCTACCCTCTAACATTATACACATTTCAAATCAAGTTGATTTTTCAATATATATTATTTAAGTATATAAATTCATGATCTAATATCTATTAGAAAGAATCATCCAAGGCAAAAAAAAAATTGAGTGTAAAATTTGGAAAAAAAGAATGCTTCTTGATCCATCTCTACAATTGATACATCCCATCTTAAGATGGATCTATGTTGACTCTTGCACTAATATATATATATTATATATATATTTGATTTTGAGTAATACAACATGAAAGTATTATCATAAAGATTTTTTTTTAATTGTTTAATATTATATATATAGTTGACATTGAAATATTTTACTCAATATAGTCATTGAAATATTTTATTTATTGTTCATGTTATCCATGGTTTGAATGTTTTTTGTTATTAGTTATATGTTTAAATATATGCTTCTGATATTACAAAATAAGAGCATATATTCAGAGAATATGAAAACTCTCTGTTATAATATATATATAATAAATTATAATTTCTTTCGTTATTATTGTTTTTAAAATTCTATATTTGATTTCTTTAATGAAAAAACTCTTTTCAATAGAATAAAAGATATATCTCTACACAAAAACAAACACAAAAATATAGTTGATCTAAGGCTATTTCTATATCTATATTCACTCACACACAATTACACACACATCTAAAATTTAATGTATATATTCAAATGAACATCCCTAAAATATTTAGAAGTAAGAAATAATTAAAATTTTCAATGAAAGAATTATATACCTTGCTGATATTAAAAGGTAGAAATAATTTATAGGAGAAATTAGAATTTTCTTATTATCTATTACTTTTCAATTACATTATCACACTATATAAAGTTGATGTAAAATTGTGTTATTTAAGGCGGGACAATAAATTAATTGTGCATATCACTCACACCAAAAAGTAGAAAATAAAAGCACTTATAGAAGAAATTAGAACTTTTTTTATTATCAATTATTTCCTCTCTTCATACATAAAATTGTGTGAAGCTATGTATTTAACAAGAAAATTGATCTACTTTATTTTATTTTATTTTGTTTATAGCTGAGAGATTTTTTTTGTTATTAATATGTTATATATTGATAGTTTTTTTTTATTATTAACATTTTAATTTTTTAAGTAAGAATTATTTATTTCTTTGATATAATTGAAAAAGTTTTCTCCTATACTAGGCTGTAAAGTGTCTATTTGTGTCTATGAGGGAGATGTTGTCCCATAATGTCACATTTAAAATATATTGATTCTTTTAGTATGAGGGAGATATGAATTTGAGCATGACATGATGTGTAATCCATTTAATGTTCATTGACATGTAATATTTAAAATAAAAATACATTAATAACAAAAAAATATTCTAAATTAAATATTTCAATGTCCATACTCTTATATTATTTTTGTATAGAAAAATAAAGTAATTTAAATTAAAAAGTTTCTTATATTTTTCACTTTTCAATGTAAAATGTGTAAATTATTCCATTCTTAACATCGAGTTGATATATAATATTTAAAAATATTAATAACAATAAATTTTTTAATGTGGATTATAAATCAAATATTTCAATATGCATGTTAACTAAAATGTTGGACACATAATCCTCCACGATTGAATGAATTTATGTAAATAAGTAAATAGTGAACCTAGAATAGGAAAAGACTTGGGAATATGGATCCCAAGGGTGCTAATTCTATTTTATATATTAATTCTTATCCTAATGGAGAAATCAATTTCAAGAGTTACCATCCTAGCCTCACATGGTATCAGAAAACAGGTCCTGATGTTGGCATTCCTTTGCTCCTGTAACTCTATTGATTTCTCGCCTTGGGGGAACCACCTCTGCATATATATCTCTCTTAGCATGTTAAATGTGTGCGCATTACCATATTTACAAGTTAGTTCATGCATATGAAATAGTTCTTGTTTTATTGTAATGTACACCATGGATTATTTGCACCTTTGTTACATAACTGTACAATATACTCTACCAGTATTGATATTACAAGTTTGACCATATTGGTTCATTCGAAACAATTCATTCTCCATGCTCTCAAGCTACTGAGATTCAAAACATTGTCTTTGATGTAGTTAATCCCAAGGCTTCACATGGTCCTCTAAATTTCTTGATCAGACCTATTCTCTCATTGAAAACAATCTAGAGGTATCTCAGTTAGTTTATACAACCCTTCAATGGCATCAAAATCGTATTACATGCAAAACAATTTAAGCAACATGGAATCTCCAACAACTTGAGCCCTGAAATTCTTTTACTGATGTGGCACTAATGATTGAACTCTTGTCATTTATTCATAAATAACTTGCTAGAATGAAAATTGTTTAATGTTTGAGCCTATTGTTTCATATTCTAAATGTTGTTTAATGTTTGAGCCTATTGTTTCATATTCTAAACATTTTTTAATGTTTGAGACCATTGCTTAATATTCTAAATATTGTTCACTGGATTTGAGCTCACTAGATTTTCATTTACAAAATGTAAAACAATTTTCAAATATAATCTTTGAGCATTATTTACATTGTGCAATTATTTTTTCGTTAAAATTTTTAAAATATGATCAGGAAGTCACTTTTGGAGACCATGATCACCAAGATTTGCATCTTCTCATTGCGGAGGATCACCCGAACTTTAGTTCCATAGATTCACCAAGGTCATGTGTTTCAAATCAAGTGAAAATATATGTTGTTATTACAATATGCATTGATGTTGCATTGGTATTACACTATGCGAGAATGACACAATTAATCAATTTGCATTTACACCTCAAACTCTTCGAATAAACTTGTTGTTTGTTGACATAGCATAGAGAAGTGGTTTTCTAATTCCATTCTATATTTTTTATTATGGGGAGAATGATTGTTTTATTTGGAGAAGGTGTTTAATGTCTCAAATTAAAGAATAGATCATAGCTTGGTGAAGATGCATTCTCTAATATCTATTTTTGGTGTGGTGATGAATGGAAAAGAAAATTGCCATGAATAACAAAAAAAGAATAGTACATTCTTATATTTAATGACCTATGGAAGTGTGCTTGTGAAGGAGACAGTGACAATATGCTTGTCAAGCCCACATACGATAAATAATTCACCATATGGGAGAAAAGAAACATCAGGTCCTATGCCCTAATTGCTACATCTACAAATGAAGAGGTGAGTCTTCACGTAATTCCAATTACCAATGATTTTGATGCATTAAATAAGTTGAAATATTGATATGACTCATACTCATAGCTTGAGGTAGTCCAGTTGAAGATCAAAATCTTCAACCTAGAGCTTAAGGATGATGATCCCTTAGCCCTAGCCTATGAAATTAGAGCTATCATGCATGATGTAGAAGCCACTAGATCTAGAATGAAAATTACTCTCACGGCAATCATCAAGGCTCTCTATCCCACTTGTTCTCACTATCATGAATCCTTACAAGCTAGTGCCCAACTTAAGAATTTTACTTTTGACACTCTTGTGGAGAAGTTTGCATAAAGGGAGAAAGTATTTGGGAAGAGGAATTGAAGTCCTTTATACTGGGAAGAAAAAAAACATATTGATTTCTATTTAAGGAACATATCTCCAATTACTTCCTTGCATGGAATTACACCATATGAAGCATGGTTTGGCTTCAAACATTGATTCAAGCATATCAAAGTTTTTATTTCAATATGTTATGGATTAGTTCTGAAAGAAAAGAAAAATAAGATCGATTCATGAAGTTTGAAGTGAATATTGATCGAATATTTCGATGAAAAGAATGGATATATTATTTTTTCCAATGGAAAGGTTAATGTAAGTTGAGATGTTATATTTGATGAAACGTAAATAAAGAGTGCCATAGAGATAGAAAGTCTTCTATTGAAATTGGAAATTCAGGGTGATAAAAAGAAAAGAAAAATGAAAAATCAACCAAGTACACAACATTAGTATGAGATTGAATGACATTCCTCAGAAAATGATTCATCCAGGTCACCTACTTCATCTGGATCTTCTTGAAGTTCATCGAAGTTTTTACGAAGTAGTTGATCCAATAGTGACTCTCGACCTCCTGAAAATTCGGATAATCAATGATCCTTTGCTTATATCAATCGTGTTATAATGATGGGGATCATTCAGATCCACAAACAAGTCATATCAACTACCTAGAGGGTCATTCGAGTTTTGAAGGATGTCATACCATATCAACAGAACAAAATATCATAACTTCAAAAAGAAATGAAGAAAATTTTCCCTAGTAACAAATGATTTCACCAAGCCCTCCACATTCAAACAGGTAGTAAGACATGTAGAATGGGAAAAGCATTGGTGGAAGAATATAATTCAGTGATGAAAATAATACTTGGAAACTTGTTGATTTTCCTTAAAATGTGAAACCCATCAGATGCAAATTAGTTTACTAATTCAAGTATAATATAGGGAGAGAAATTGACAAATATAACAGAAGACTGAGCTTTGAACAATAAGACGGAATACACTATGAGAAATTATGTGTGCCTATGACAAAATGGAACACCATGAAATTGATGCCCACATTAGCAACTCAAAAATTTTGGAATATACATTAGATGGATGTCAAAAGTGTCTTCCTCAATGGAAACTTGCAAGAAGAAGTTTATACCACTCAACCTCCTGGTTTTGAACATGAAGGACAAGAACACAAAGTTTTGTAAATTAATTAAGGCATTATATAGGTTGAAACAAGCTCCATGAGCTTGGTATGGTGAAATTGGACAAGTATGTTTGCAAGGTTGGATTTAAGCATAGTGAATCAGATGATATCTTAGATATGCACCAAAATGGTTAAAATATGGTGATTTTAGTTAAGTATGTGGATGAATTGATCATCGCTGGAAACAACAATGATCATATTGTGCATGTAAAGAAAGAATTATGAGTTGGATTCAAATGACCAATTTGGGACTACTTTTTTTTTTTTTACTGAAGCAAGAGTCATACCTTCTTTTTGATTAAATCTAAAAACAAATTACATAAAATAAAATAGTCCGCGAAGAAATTTGTGCCAAGGAAAAACTATTCACTTAAATTCGAGGGCACTGAGCTAAAGGCAAAAATCCCGAACCCTACAAACAAAACCGCAATACCCTCAAAAGACAGGCAATGCTGAGACTGTAAGATCTTCCCACAGAGATCTGACAGACGAGACTCAATTCGGGCCGGAAACAGGTACACACTTTAAATTTAGAATTGGACCTGAAGAGGAAAAAGGGACCAATCTAAAAAGATTTTAGGTCCAAACGCGCGAAAATCATCGATTCCCACCATGAAACAAAACAAGCATGGAATATAGTCCTCAACCGGACTTGTATCCTTAATCTTAGTTGTCAAATATCCTCGCCTGATCCAATGGAAAAGGAAGATGTCATAGAACCTAGAAGCACGGCTATTAACCACGTGGACCCACCTACATCCTCATTTGTTCCTGACCATAGATCTATCTTGCTTGATTCCACAGCTGAGGATCATATCACATAGGTCTAAGGCACCAACAATTACCATACGATGAGGGCAGTATTCTTTCCCATCCCTTGGCCATTTGTAGCTTGGTGAGTGGAATTGCTCCCATTTTAGAAAAACGGCTTCCAAATTGAAAGGCCTGCGATAAACCATACACCACCCTGAGAGTGATATTGTGTCCATAGAAAGAAAACCAGGGGTACTAAGGTAGCCGAGAAAGCCAGTATTCCAGCCCCTTGCACTGTCCCCTCTTCGCTAGTGCATGAAATAATGTAAGATGATACTCCATCCCTCCAGTTGACCATCCGCAAAACAATGTCTGCTGAGCAACTTCCACCTAAAACATCTATGTTTGTACTTACCAGGGTTGTGGAGGCCTGCATCCCACCAAAGACCAGACTGCGGAAAAAACAACATTTCATAATGAATCCAAATCATCTAGACCCTGCTTCCATGGCTCTATTTCGAAACACCATCCTGTCCTCATCTGCCTGGTCGTGACAATGCACCTTTAGTCTATTCTGAGGCATCCCTTGCCAACTTAGCATGACCCTGTTTTTGGTACAGAGCACCCCTTGATTGGCCACAATATCTTCTAATTTATTGGCCGTCCTTCGCACATGGTTAAAACCTACTATACGAAGGCACAAGAGGTGAAGTTGAATTCGTTGAAAGACCTGGAGCAACCTCTAGTGTTTTAAGACTTTTTCAGGCTCTGTGCCACAGCTGATTCTCTTGATTGAGTTAATGATTAACTCAGAATCAACTTTGACAATCACATTTTGGTGATTATCCTGCTCCAGGAAATCTAAACATTGCTCCAAGGCCATTAATTCCACCATATTGTTAGTGTCTCTTCCTAAATGGCAATTGAAGACGAAAAGGATACTTCCATTTTCATCCCTTAATGCCCCTTCAAAGCCAGCAGTACTCGGGTTGCCTTTTGAAGCCCCATCAATGTTGTATTTCAAAAAAACCTGAGGGGGAGGATGCCAATAATCCTAATCAGTATCAATTTTCATTACCTTCTTATCCAGCCCCCGAGGAATAAGCCCCTGCATACCCAACTAAAGAAGTATCTGCCTATCTACTTCTGAAGGTGGATTCATAGGGGGAGTTCACACTATAGTACCAACCGTCTCCTTAAGCTATTTTAAGATCTGCTAAAAAATGCGTTGGGAGAGACTCTTTTCATTTTTGAAGATTCTTTTGTTCCTTTCTTTCCAGACATTCCATATTATGAAGCTTGGCATAAGAGCCCAATCTGAGTCAAGAAATTCATTATCAGAAAAGTTTCATCTCCAATTGTTTAGGGTATTGATAATACTCCCTTTGTCCCTGTTGGTCTGTTGGAAAATGGTGGCAAAAGTATCCCACAACATGGAGGTGAAAATGTAATTATTGTGAAGGTGCTCCATTGTTTCCTCTTCGGCTTCACAGAGCTGGAATCTGGAAGGCCTTAGAACACCCCTCTTCCGAATATTATCCCAAGTCAAAATTTTCTTATGATGAACCAGCCACATGAAGAATTTAATCTTCATCCAATCTTGATGCCTCCATAGGTTCTGCCAAATCCTACCCAAAACATGGGAATCCAACTCAAGGAGTAAGTGTTTTGCCTCCTTAAGATTAAAGGTACCTTCATTATTGTTGCCCCATCTAAGTTGGTCATGCCCCCTTGTCACTTCCTTCGTTCCAACATTTTCATAAGTGCCTTTGCTTTTACTTTCAAGGGGCTGTCATCCCTGTAATAAATGTTCCTCCAGGTTCTCCATTTTCCTTCATTGTTGGTTTTATCCCAAAAATCCTTTAGCTTAGATAACCCTTTTTTGTCTATCTCTTTCTTTAGGTCTAAAAATTCGTCTTTAAATAGTGTAGGTTCTTGTTGCAATTTATCCTCCAAAAATAAAGCTAGATCTCCCTCTCTGATTTCTCAGAAGCTATTTTATTATACTAAGCCTTTGCTTTCCCAGGACTCATTCCATATTTGTGAGCCCTTTATACTTCTAGACATCCTTATGTGATCATTATTTTTCCAAGTGCAACTGTATTTTTCTTTCCAGATACTAGCCCACTGAGCCTTTGGGTCTTTTACCCAATGCCACCATAGTTTTGCCACTAAAACTTTGCTTAGAAACTCTGGATCATCCAATCCAAGACCCCCATGGTTTTTAGGTTTGCAAATTTTTCCCAGGCTACCAAGGCCCATTTCTTTCTTTCCTCCCCCTTACCCAAATAAAGTCTCTTTGAATAGTTCTAAATTGTTGAAATACTCCTTTCGGAGCTCGGAGTGCTGATAGCATGAAGACGGGATTGATTGAAGAAAAGCCTTTGTAGGCACCAAACTACCAACCAAGTTTAAAGATATAATAGTCCATTTCCTGATTTTATCCTGCATCTTATTAATCACTGGCTACCAAAAGCCTTTATGCAAAGGTTTATCAATTAGAGGAACTCCCAAATATTTTGAAGGGAGGACATCCCTTTGAAAGCCCAGAATTCTGGAGATGTTCCTCTGAATAACAATATTGGTATTAAAGAAAAAAATCTTAGATTTGGAGAGATTTACTTCCATACCTGTAGCCATGGCAAAGTCATTCAAGATTTGTTTATACGCTTGTGCTTCTTTGACCATGGGGATTCCCTGCAGCATAGTATCATCAACAAATTGTTGATGAGTTGTGGCCTATCCAGTCTCAGAAGATTGGAGGCCATTGATCTTACCAACTTCTTTCACATGCTTGATAGACTGACCAAGTCCCTCCATCATGAGGATGAAGAGAAAGGGAGAGAGCAGATCTCCCTGCCTGAGGCCTCTTGAAGGAATAAAGGTCTCGGAGGGAGAACCATTAACCAAAATTGAAAAGCTGGAAGAAGTTACCAGGTCCATGACCCATCTTACCCAGTTATGATCAAACCCAAAAGCAATAAGAACCTCCCTGATATAGGTCCAATTCAACTTATCGTAAGCTTTGGCTAGGTCTAATTGCATGATCATTCCATCCTTCCTATTGCTTGTCAAAGAATCGACCACCTCATGTGCTTGGATGATGTTGTTGAGAATTTGTTTGCCTTCCACATAACCAGATTGTTCCACCGAAACTAGAGTAGGAAGAAGAGGTTTGAGTCTATTGGAAACGACCTTGGATGTTATCTTGTATACCACATTGCACAAAGCTATGGGTCTAAACCTATCTGGAGTTTGAGCATTGTCCTGTTTGGGATCAGAGAGATGAAGGAGGTATTGAGCACCTTCAAAATAGTTAAATTCATCCTGGAATCTTCCACTACATTAAGAATATCCTGTTTAACAATATTCTAGAAAGCTTTTAAGAAATCCACATTGAAACCATCAGGGCATGGCGCTTTACCATTCTACATCTCTTTGAGGACCTCACTAACCTCCTCCTTAGTGACTTGCCTATTAAGGTTGAAATTATCCTCTCTAGATACCAACCTAGGTATATGTCTCGTTAAGTCCCTGATAAAATGCTCTCTGTATGATATGGTTTCCTTTGCTCTACCTCGAAAGTGTCGAACTAACACAACTTCTATATCTTGATGGGAATTAAGTAGATGACCTCTGTTGTCCTTGATTGAAGAGATCCTATTATGACATATGTTCACCATAGTGGATATATGGGAAAATCTAGTGTTTCACTCTCCTTTTAGCCATTGCACTCTAGATTTTTATCTCCAAAATATTTCCTCTTGTTTACATAAATTCTCCCAGTCTTGATGATGTTTGGTGACTTGATCATTTTTGGCTTTATCAAAGGCATCCATGATAAGGGCTTGGTTGAGTTCCTACATTTTATTTTCAACAACTTTTTTTGCTTCAAAAATATTGCCAAATTCATTCTTGTTCCATTCTTTGAGCCTGAGCTTGATGCGCCTTAGTCTTTTGTGTGTAGAAGGAACATTCTTGTACCCTAGATATGCAAATCTTATCGCCACCAATTTGCAATGTTGCTGATGAAATCTGGGTGGGTGAGCTAGATATTCTCAAATCTAAAAAGTCTATTCCCGGGGGTACCAATGACCTGAACCTCCAGTTGAACTGGTCAGTGATCTGAGCCTCCAAAGTGGAGAACTCTCACTGTCATTTCCTTCTCGATGAGCATAAGGTCCTCTGAGATTATGAATCTGTCTAAATTTAACACTACTTGAGACTCTCCTCCTCTTTTATTGTTCCAAGTAAAGAGATGATTACTCATATCAGTGTCAACTAGATTCATATTATCTATAAAAGTTTGAAATGCTAAAGAGTCTTTTCTTAGAGTTCTGGTTCCACATTTTTTCTCTGAAAGTGATTTGATCATGTTGAAGTCCCCTCCCATGATCCATGATATTCTTGCATGTCTGTCTTTGTGATCCACAAGAGAATCTAGAAACCTGAGTTTATTATCCATTCTTTGAGGGCCATAAACATTCGTGACCAGATAAGTCTCCTTATCTCCCACAGGCTGAATAACCACTGATAAATAATTCCTAGATGCTTCAGCATCAATCATGCCAATCTTTTGGGGGTTCCAAAGAGTGATTATGCCTCCTGCTGTATTCTCTGCTTTGACTTCTAGAAACTCAAATCGATTGAACTATTTTCTATGTATTTCTTTTATTTTTTGAATGGAACATTTAGTTTCCTAGATGACAATCATATCCAGAGCTACATGTTTCATTCTATTACTAAGTAATCTTTGTTTTCTTTTAATACCTAGACCCCTGATATTCCAAGATGTGAACTTCATTATTAAAGATTTGTAAAGGAGTAGTTGGTTAGGTCTTTCATCTTACCTAAATCTATCATTAACTTTCCACATTCCATCAATAGCTCGTTCTGCTTTTTCTTGCCTCTTTTCTTTCCTGGGTTTCTAGGTGCTTATCTTGGTGCGTTTTTCATAATTTTCACACCTTCATTACCCTGCCTTTCATTGTTTCTTTGCCTTTCCAGACCTTTAGCCTGAGTTTTCCATAGGAACAACTGTTGTACTCTATTGAACTCTTCTTGAGGTAATGCATCTACCCCTACCATGGTTACTTGTTTCAAGAACCCTTCTAGATCTAGGTGTTCTCTATCAAGAATATCCTGTAGTTCATGGTCATGCATTCCCATCTCACTCTAGGTCATTTCTTGGTCCATCTCTAGTTCTGGATCACTCATCATAGTCTCTTTCTATTTATTAATATCCTGTGTTTGTTCATGGTCTTCTTCTTTCTCCTTCTCCACTCGACTTCCTTCCATTGCCCAATCTTCTTTTATAATCGCTTCTTCTTCTTTGAGAACTTGGAACCTGTTCTGATTCGTCTGTTGCCCTTCTGTTTGATGTTGCTTTGGCCTCCTTTTTCCCCCTTTTCCTCTATGTACCACTTTGTGAAAGCTTTCAGTATCTTTCATTGTGTTAGCTTTACTCTTGTTCTCTATTTTACTAAGAGGGCAGTCTCTAAATAGGTGCCCATGCTCATGGCATCTGTGGCATCTGAATGGAATATGTTCATAATCTACTGTTTGCACCCATTGTTCATCAAAAACATCCAATATTACCTCATCTGGTAGAGCTCCAGATAGATCCATCTCCACACATATTCTTACAAAGGAAGTGTATTTTCCCCTTCTGATGGCCTCAGAAGATTTGATAAAATGTCCTAATTTATTTCCTATGGCAGATAACGATTCCTTTTGCCAGTAATCAAGAGGTAGGGAGTAGAGTCTTACCTAGACCGAGACCGAAGTAAAAGTCTCTCGCTCTAGGACAAAATTCGTCGTCTATGGCCTCATGTAGAGGCCTGCTACTGCATAGCAGTAGGGCCATCCTTCAAACACCCTGTCTTTATCTTCAATGTTTGTAAAGACCGCAGTGAAGAATCCCTTTGACCCAAGATGTAGGTCTATGCTTCCTTTTGGTTTCCAGTGTTATTTAATCCATGTTTGTAAATATTTTTTAGTGGGCCATAATCCCATGAATTTACAAATGATACCATATGTCCACATGTGGTCCTTGTGCGCCTGCAGAGCAGGATCATTTAAAACTACTCTGGGTGTGACCTCAGCTTTGGGTTTACATGGTCCCTTTTTGCTTTTTCTTTTGTCCTTCAAAAGACCAGATCTTAGATATTTCCACAAAACCACTTGACAGGATCAAATTTACTAAGTTTAGGGAATAAATTGATATTTTTTGTAGTGTACTTTTGGATCAAAGGGGGGAATGTTAGATTTATGATCCAAAGTACATAATTTAGTATTTAATTATTTAAATAGTTTAATATTTAATTATTTATATTCATTGAGTGTTTTTGGAATATTTATTTCTTATAATAGATTTTACATCTAGAAAAGTGTGGTTATTTAGGAATCAAATTTGGAAATTTGTTAGGAGATTTGTTAGAATGACATTAAATGTAAATGGACACTTTTCACATGAAATAAATTCTCCATAACTAAATTAATTTAGGACATAAGCTTATTTAAAGTTTGTTTTTCTCCCAAAAGCAATGAGTGATTGTTGTAAGCTCTTGCATATTATATAATTTGTTTTCCTTTATTATTAAAATTTGTGTGTCTAATAACACTTTTGTTATTATGTTTGAGTAGAACAAATGATGTTGGAGGAAAACATGGAAATCTCCCATATAATTCATTGCTTCTTCCTTTAGGTTGTAATAGTCTTTCTCAATTGCATTTTTCTACCACAGATATCTTAGTGCATCTTTCGACACAACCTCCACTTCTATTAATAATATGACGTTAAATATATTAATGCATCCTTTAACACTACCAGTACTTCTATTACTAATAATAAAGAAGCAATAATCCATTGCTCCAAGAGCTAATGAATGGATTTCCACATATAAATAAATTCTTAACATATTTCCATGCCATAAAAATTGATTTTGAAAATAAAATCGAATGGAGGTTTTACATTTTTATTTTCTCCTCCTCTTCTTTTTCTTTCCATTTCATTGTTTTTCATTAATTTTTTTGGGGGAGGTTCTAAGATCTAAAGCATAACTTGAACCCAAAAATTGATTTAACAAAAAAATTTCTTGTGAAAATCAATCCTAAAAGCTCTTAGTTTATTACGTTGCTTAGCCTAGGGTTTCCTCTCGTTTAAAAAAAAATATTTGTTGGTGCACAATGAATCCTAAAAGTGCTTAGCTCTTAGTTGATCATGTTCTTCACTAATTAGCCTATGGTTTTCTCTACTCACCCTCGTATCTACTATTCACTCCAACATCCACTCTATCAAACAATCAATATTAAAATTTTGTCTAGTCTCCCATCCGACCTCTAACTATGGTAATACCTTGGTCCTAAACCCGAGTCGAGGAGAAAAAGGAAACCCTAGTCTACAATAGTGTCTTGTTGTTTGTAGCTTCAAACTCATGACAACCTAGCACCAAAGTCCAACAATGACTTATGAGCATTGTTCAAACTTCGACAAACTCACTGTTCACGTGATGACAACGACTACGTGATGAACTCAGTCCGAGAAGTCTATGATCGTCATTGAGGGAACGCCATGATGACACACTTTTCAACCTGTAGTTTATCTAAAGTTGTGCTGTGGAGGTGGTAATCGGGATTCAATGTTAAACTTTGGGTACTAGAGGACAAGTGGTTCCCTGAGGCTTTGATCTTTGGCCTAGGGAAAAATGTCCAAATTTATTTTTTACTTTTCTCCTAAAGTGGCTTTATAAGTGGTAAAGTCAGTTTAATTTAAAAATGACATTATAAGTGGTAAAGTTACATTCTAATTTAAAAGTGACTTTATTAAAGTGAATGAAGAATTAGAAAGTGAAAAAGTGACTACAAAAATAAAAGGCTGAGTGGGTCTTTATTTAAGAGGGTGAATTAAAAAATAGAAAGTGAGAACTAAATGCACATTTATTCTCATCCCTAGATCTAAATGAATTTCAGCCATTAGATATTAGGGTAACCTGAAAGGTCATTTAGAGAATAAAAGGAGAATTGAAGAGGAAAAGATCAATTCATTCTTTCATGAGAATTTGAGAGAAAGAGAAAAGAGAGCAAGGAGAGAATTTCTGAGTAGTGAGGAAGTGAAGGGTAGCAGTAAGAAGACATTTCTGCAAATCTGGGCAGTAGCATTTATTGGCATGCATCCCAAGGAAAAGCCGTACAACAGGAGAAAGGCACAGAATTCGAGGAACAGGGACAACAAGTTTTTGGCACATTTTCTAAGGATGGCCATACAACATTTAATGTTGTTTTATTGCTGTAAAAATTTCTTTTTTGGCTGTTTGCTGATTGGCATGATTTTCAAGGTGGAGTTCAAGCACGAAAATTGAGATAAGTTGTAACTTGTGGTTGCTAGAATTTTTACTATGTATTTCAGTTTCTCTGTAAAATCATTTTCAGAAATAAAGAAGAGCTCTCAAACTGGTTTCCCCAAGAGTTGTAGGGGGTTTTTATAGGGTCACATTGGCCAAAAATCATTGTGTTATTTTCTGTGTGTGGCTGTCATAATTTTGTTGTGTTTTATTTTTGCAATTTCAACAGTTATGTAATCTCTAAATTTGTGTTTTCAGAAAAAATATTATCATTTCTATATTTTAGAATTTTTTTCATGCTTGGATTTAAAACTAAATGCATAGAGTGATAAGGAAAACTGATAACCAGAGTGGGGGTTGAAATTTCTTCATGGTATCAGAGCTTGGTTGGCTGAAAATTATAGTTTGGGAAAACAAAGTGAAAATTACAGCAAGCTAATTTTTACACAAAAAACAGAAACCTTTACCACGGATTTGAAAATTTCAATTTCGTAGGACAATGAGACATTTCTTTGGGTTTAAGAGTTGAAGACAGGTTGGATGGGCAGAACAACTACAATGCATGGAAGGAGAGAATTCAGAGCATCTTTGAGGAAGCATAAGTCTGGGGCATTATGGTAAATACCACACAGAACCCAGTAGTAGTACCTGTTGACCCTGTACAGTTGGTAGAGTTTAACCAAAAGAATGTTAAGGAAAAAAGATTGATTTTGGAAGGAATCAAAGACCATGCCATTCCTCATGTGAGAGGAAAGACTTATGCACATGATATGTGGACAACCTTGACCAATCTTTACCAGAGCTCAAACGAAATAGAAAAATTGTCCTAAAGGAGAAACTAAAGGCCATTAAAATGGCTAAGACTGACAATGCTACAACATACCTCACAAAGATCACTTCACCGAGCGATGAGTTGGCAGCCGTAGGTGAGATCATTGCACCCTCTGAGTTGGTGATAATTTCTTTGAATGGTCTTTCGAAGACTTAAGAGAATTTTGTGGATGGCATTGTTGCACGGGAAAACCTTCCAAATTGGGAGAGGTTGTGAGATGATTACATTCAAAATGAGATTAGAAAGAACCATCTTGGGGAAGCCAAACAAGTGGAGGAGGATGACAATATGGCATATGTTAGAAAGAGGCAAGAAGGGTAGAGCAAAGAAGAAAGCTTCCAATAGTGGAGGAAAAAGCAAAGGTAAAGGCAAGCAACAGAACAAGGAGAAGGATTATTCCAAAGTCAAATGTTGGAATTGTCAAAAGTTGGGGCAGTATGCTATTGTGTATCTGGAGAAGAAGAACAAGAAAGGGAAAGACAAACCCATGGAAACTTCTGTAGAGATAGAGAGCTTCTTAGAGAGATTTGATCGGGAGTTTGGGTTCATACCTTATGAGACCACTAGTGCAGGATCACCTGCCATACAAGCTCGGAGGGAGTGTGCATTCCCTGCTACTAGCAGAGCATCTTCTAGCATTTGGTATGTTTACATTGGTGCTTCCTACCACCTGACAGGAGTCAGAGACTACTTCCCAGAGCCTTCAGAGGGTGATACTAATATGGAAGTAGTACTTGGTGATGACAGCATTGTTAGAGCAGTTAGTGTGGGGACATTGAAATTTGATAGGGGATCCAAACTTCCCTTGAAAGTGTCAGATGTTCTATATGTTCCTGGAATGAAGAAGAACGTGATATCTATCTCAGCACTTGAGGATAGAGGGTATGATGCGTTGTTTAGGAGAGGGCAGGTGATTATATATCCTATGGGAACTTGAGCTTCTTCAGCTAGAGAGATTGGTCTGCACCACGCCAAGGTGTACAAGTTCTCATTCCATCCGTTGATGGCATTGAGTAGCAGCACCCGAGACAGGACCAACAGCAGATCTAGCAATTCAGTGTTGTGTGAGATTTGGCACCGCGGGATGGGGCACATGTATCATGGGGCCTTGAGTACATTATGGGAGATCACCATTGGTGTGCCAGATTTAAGTTCTAATCACCTTGATGTATGCAGAGGATGTTTTATGGGGAAGTTTTTCAGATCCCCTTTTCCTAGTAGTGACAACAGAGCGACCGGGATCCTTGACTTGATACATACTGATGTCAGTGGTCGGATGTCTCATGTATGATTGAGTGGCTATGAGTAATATGTTTTATTCATTGATGACTACTCCAGGAAGACCTAGATTTATTTCTTGAAGACTAAGAGTGAGGTCTTCAAGTGGTTTCAAGAGTTCGAAGCTCTTATGGAGACCTAGAGAGGTAGGAAGATGAAGGTCCTCAGGTCGGACAATGGAGGGGAGTATACCCTTGGTGAGTTTTTTGATTTTCGTGCTAAGGCAAGCATTATGAGGGAGTTATAGTTCCTTACTACCCCCAACAAAATGGGGTTGGAGAGAGGAAGAACAAATCTGCTGTAGGGGCTTCCAAAGCCATGCTTCATGATCAGGGGTTACCTTTATTTTTGTGGGCAGAGGCCTGCAACACTACTGTGTACTTGCAGAATAGGAGTCCACATTGTGCATTGGGGAATGTCACTCTGGAGGAGGCTTTTTCTAGGAAGAAGCCTGATGTTGGGCACTTTCGTATCTTTGGGTGCCTTACATATTCCTTTGTCCCCAAGGAGAACATGATCAAGCTAGAGCCCACTATAGATAAGGGCATCTTTGTGGGTTATAGCGAGACCTCAAAAGCTTATTGGATTTATATACCTGTGTACAGGAAAGTGGTTTTCAGGCGGGATATGAAGTTCGAGTAGGAAAGAGCTTTCAAGGGGTCACGAGAGTTAGAGGATCCAGAGTCATTAGACCCTTAGGAGTAGCTGAGTCAGTCACAGTGATCCAGTAGTCAGGGATCAGGAGGTACATCGATTACAGTGTCAGGTCCATCAGTGAGCAGTGGCTCACAGAGTTAGGTGGGTGGTTCTTTAGCAACATGCAGGGCAGTCCTCAGAGATGTTCACAGGGTAGTCCACTAATGGACAGTTCACACTATACTTCAGCATCCACAGGCATAGGTTTAGGCATGAGGTCAGTTGACACGCCTTCAGGAGTTCAGGCTTCTGATGATGATGAAGATTCTTTCACTCCAGTGGGAGAAGTATGCTCAAGGAAGAGGAAGCCCAAGTGGCTTCAAGATAACTTGTGCGAGGCCACATCAGTTGCTGGGCCAAAGAGATAGGTTAGAGAGAATAGACCACTTGAGTGGTTCTGTAGTTACATGGCATTGGTAAAGAGAATTGTTGACTTCGAGCCTTCTAGTTATGAGGAGGTAGCCAGCCACCAGGGCTGGAGAGAGGCGATGATGGAGGAGTATTCTTCGATTATGAATAACGATGTTTGGGAGGTAGTGCTGAGGCCTAAAGGTAAATCAGTTGTTACTTCTAGATGGATCTTCAGGATAAAGCATGCTTAACATGGTAGCATCGAGAATTTCAAGGCTCCATTTGTGGTGAGAGGGTTCTCACAGGTAGAAGGAGTTGACTATAAGGAGACCTTCGCTCCCGTAGCTCGATATACATCTATTCCCTCCATTATATTAATTACAACAAAGATGGGTTGGAAGGTCCACTAGATGGATGTGAAGACCGCATTTCTCAATGGCTTCATTTAGGAGGAGGTTTATATTGAGCAGCGACAGGGCTTTGAGGTGCATGGGAAGGAATCCCATGTATGCATATTGAAAAAGGCACTCTATGGCCTGAATAAAGCTCCTAGAGCTTAGTACTCGAGGATTGATACATACTTGTAGCAGTTGGGTTTCACAAAGAGTGAGGCTGATCCGGACCTATACTTCATTGTAGTGGGTGAGGAGCCTCTCATTCTCGTGTTGTCTGTTGATGACTTGATCATCACTCGTGCAGAGAGACTCATTGAAGGCTGCAAGAGAGATCTTGCTTCAGAGTTTGAGATGAAGGATATCAACTTGATGCATTATTTTCTAGGATTGGAGGTGTGGCAAGAGGAGGGGAATTTCTTCCTAGGAGAAGGGAAGTACATTGTGGATATCCTTAGGAGATCTCACATGGAGAACTGCAAACCCACGTCTACACCTATGATCACTAACTAGAAGAAGCTTCATGATTCTGAGTCCGAGTTGGTGGATCCTACTCTATACAGATAGTTGATTGGTTATTTGATGTATTTGGTGAACACTCGACCAGATATATGTTTTGTAGTTAAAACTATGAGTAAGTTCATGTGTGAGCCTAGGAGAGTGCATTGGGTAGCCACAAAACACATTCTTTGTTAATTGTAGGAGACTGTGGATTTTGGTCTATATTATAGATAAGGTGATGAAGTGAGACTGGCAGGGTACACGGATTAAGATTAGGCAGGTTGTGCTTCAAATAGGAAGAGTACTTCCGGGTGTTGTTTTGGGTTGTGTTCGGCAGTTGTGTCATGGATCCTCCAGAAACAACAATCACCTGCATTGAGCTCAGCTGAGGCAGAGTATATGGCTGCTAGTTTGGCTAGTTGTGAGGCCATATGGCTTCCCAAGATGTTGTTTGGTTTATTTGGTCAGACATTGAGACCTTCAGTAATTTACTGTGATAATGAGAGTTGGATAAAACTCACAGAGAATCCAATTTTTCATGATAGGTCAAAGCATATTGAAATCAAGTATCACTTCATTAGAGACTATGTCGAAAAGGGTGCTGTCAAGCTTGAGTACATTTCTACAAATGAGCAGGTAGCAAACATTTTCACCAAATCCTTACCACGGGGCAAGCATGTATACTTCAGAGACAAGATGAGAGTGGTGAGGAACACTTTCCTCGATAAGAGGGAGTGTTAAAATTTGGGTACTAAAGGACAAGAGGTTCCCTAAGGCTTTGATCTTTGGCCTAGGGAAAAGTGTCCAAATTTATTTTTTACTTTTCTCCTAAAGTAACTTTATAAGTGGTAAAGTCAATTTAATTTAAAAGTAACTTTATAAGTGGTAAAGTTACATTCTAGTTTAAAAGTGACTTTATAAGTGGTAAAGTTACATTCTAATTTAAAAGTGACTTTATTAAAGTGAATGAAGAATTAGAAAGTGAAAAGGTGACTATGGAAATAAAAGGCTAAATGGGTCTTTATTTAAGTGGGTGAGTTAAAAAATAGAAAGTGAGAATTAAATGCACATTTATTCTCATCCCTAGATCTAAATGAATCTCAGCCATTAGATCTTAGGGTAACCCAAAAGGTCAATTAGAGAATGAAAGGAGAAGAGAAGAGGAAAATATCAATTCATTCTTGCATGAGCATTTGAGAGAAAGAGAAGAGAGAGCAAGGAGAGAATTTTTGAGCAATGAGGAAGTGAAGGAGAGCAATAAGAAGACATTTTAGAAAATCTGGGCAGCAGCATTTATTGGCACGCATCCCAAGGAAAAATTGTACAACAGGAGAATGGCACATAAATCGAGGAAGAGGGACAACATGTTCTCAACACATTTTTCGAGGTTGGCCAGACAACATTTAATGTTGTTTTATTTCTGTAAAAGTTTCTGTTTTGGCTATTTGTTGATTCGCAGAATTTTCGAGGTGGAGTTCAAGCACGAAAATTGAGATAAGTTGTAATTTGTGGTTGCTAGAATTTTTACTATGTATTTCATTTTCTCTGTAAAATCATTTTCAGAAATAAAGAAGAGCTCTCAAACTCATTTTCCCCAAGAGTTGTAGGGGATTTTTCGAGGGTCACAATGACCAAAAATCACTATGTTATTTTTTATGTGTGGCTGTCATAATTTTTATGTGTTTTATTTCTACAATTTTAGCAGTTCTCAGATCTCTAAATTTGTGTCTTCAGAAAGATATTATCATTTCCAGATTTTAGAATTTTTATCATGCTTGGATTTAAAACTAAATTCATGGAGTGATAAGGAAAACAGATAACTGGAGTGGGGGTTGAAATTTCTTCATTCAAGACTTTAAGTTATAAGTTGTGCTATTACGACTGATGGGAGTGTGTTGTAAGCTATGCATGAGTGGAGGTGATGATCAATACTAAAATGCGGAATGCGTTGATACTTAGGACTGTGATAGTATTAGAGTTTATGGTTTTGAATATATATATTTCAAATTAGCCTAGTGTTTGTTGACCTTGAAGGAAATTTAGGGAATTTAATTATCTTGCTTACTTTTCTTTTTATGTTTCATTTACGACTTCGGAGTTCAACATGAGGTTTTTTGAACTCCATCTCATAAAATTCAGCAAAATTTTAACTTAAAATGTTAAGTTCATGAAACATGATTAAAACTTCTATTTAAAATGCTATCTATTTTTTAAAAACTTTTTTAAAAATAAAATTTTGTACAAATTTCTATAAATTAATTGTATTTAGAAATGACTTTCATGCTTAACAATCACAAGTACATATTTTATTATTATTCTTTTAATTATATATTCTAGATCTTTAATATTAGTTTTTATTAATTATTATGTTACCTTTTATAAATATATTAAAAATTAAAGTAGTTATATAAATTAAATAGTTAATAATCAATAATTATGAAAACCAATATTTTATGATACATCTTATATTATCAAAATTAAAGGATATGGGATAAAGGAAGAAAGTATCTTGGAGAACAAGGATATATTAAAAATATTACTATGTCCAAATGTAATGATAAGTTGTGGGGGTGATAAGGAGCTAGGGAAAGTCAAGTCCCACTAGTGCAACTTGTTGAGGATGGGCCACGTCAACAAGGCGACATGGGATAAAACCTCACGAGGAGTGGTTGTGTCATGTGCTAGGGGGAGGAGATATGCTAAAATATCTAGTCGTCTAAGGGCTAGTTTGGCCCAAGCTAGGTGCGATCCCTGGGTCACTTTGACAACTTAGATGCTCTTGAGTCGTGACACCTAAAGCCATGGGTCAAGCTTGGAGGATTACAGATAACTTGACAAATAGACAAAAAAAGGAGCTACAAGGGAAGAAAGTAAGGAGGTGATGAACCCCACTATTGCTAACCAGAATTATCTTTTTGTCTTCATGAGTGGTAAGAAGAAAATGATCATTGCAAAGATAAGAATTAATTCTCATGAGCTTTGGAGTGAAATCGAAGGTTGGTTTATTCCCAAAACATCCCGAGACAAAATAATCTATCACGTTTGAGATATTAAGAAGGTTGAAGATGAAAGAACACTCTCTCTTGGATGGCCAGTTTTGAAACATTTGCCACACTACTAATCTTTTTGACATGTTAAGTCAACAAAACTACAGTGATCTAGGAGCACCTCTTTCCTTTATTTTTGATCATAGAAATCAAATATTAAAAATTGAAATTAATATCTTACTTTTTAAAGGTGCGATAGGCCACTTGGTCTTAGTGGATGTTAATTATCATCATCATTAATAATAATTATAAAAATATTTAATATATATATTTAAAAAACATTTTGCAAGATTCTTAACTATTTAATCTATTTTGTAAATAAACTTTGTTACAATACCATGGCTCACTCATACCACATGTTCAAAAGATGATAACTATGCATAATTACTTGTAAGATAAATTTCAACTTTTAATTTTTCACTTATAAAAATATTACAAAATATTTCATAGAAGTTATATCCCTACCATCCACTTGATAAATATTAATAATTAAATTAAAATTTTAGAATAAATCCAATACCCAAAAAATAACTTATATATCTATATATCTATATCTATATCTATATCTATATCTATATATATATCTATACTATATTATATATATATATATAATATTATAATATATTATATATATATATATATATATATATATATATTTATATATATATATATATCTATATATACTATGTCTGTGTGCGTGTGTGTGTGGGTAAACTTTAATAGGAAAATAGGGAAAAAGATGAAAAACAAAATCCCTTATTGATAATCACCTTCTATCAAGAATACCACAGTTGACGTCAACAAAAACAACCTTATCTCTGAAGGATATTTGGAGAATACATACCAATGTTGTTGAAATATTTTTGTGCTTGACACATTTTCATCCATATTTGGCTTATGAACAAGGAAGGATAAAGAGACGTTGTTAGGAAATAATCCCTATGACCATCAAAATTTTCTCTGAATATTATAAGATTAACACTTGTGCTAATGCATTTTATTTATTATGTTATTATTTATACACTTTAGCATTTGATGATAAAATATCCATGTCATTTTCATGGTTGTATTACCCATTAATTGTGCCAATTAGTTGTGTTATTTTGTTATGAGATTTATGATGAGTGGAACATGCACATCCATCTTCATCTTGTAGAACTATATCATAGCACTGAACCATCTGCCGCATGCACTACTTTTCTTTAGTTCACATGATTTCGATGTGTGTTAATATTTTTCAAACATCTAATGCACATTGCTATTATATTACATTATTTCATTGAGAGGCACATTCTATAGCCCAGTATGATGTGTAAGTATGTCCGTTTGTCATCAAAGTTGAAATTTTGTTCATGTCGGCCAATTTTTTTTTTTTAAATCTAAAGATCAAAATAATTAATTTAAATGTTTTATATAGTTAATCAAATTCAACGTATATGATAATATCACTATTAAATTCATAAGATAATTGTATTGTAATACACTTATCTTATGCATTTAATAGTTATTTTATCATTTTCTTTCAATTTGAATGGATCTTAAATTTACCTTCAACAAAACAATTTACCACATTAAAAATCCAAATTAGGTAAAATTTTAAACATCTTTACTCTTTACTAAAGTCAATACCATTTTGTAAAATATAGTAAAAAGGTTATTTCAACAGAAAGAATCGAGAATCTTGCTCCAAAATTTTAATATATTTTTTAATTAAATATTTGTAAAATGAATCAAGGAAAACCATATCATATGTATATATTAAATTTCTCAAGAGACATAAATATTTCAAGGTCAAAGTTGTAATATTTGAAAATTTTGTTATCATGCTATGTAAAAAATATCATTAAAGATAATATTAATATCTATATATTATGACATTAATAACTTAGGATTAATATAATATTACATTTAATATAATATTAATTTGTTATATTATAATATATATTAATATATCATGATATATACCAATTCTAGATATATTTGGGAGGAAAGAACAAATACATAGTGATAGAGATGGAGAGATAGAGGGAGTGAGAGGAAGGGAGAGAAAGGGAGAGAGAGGAAGGATGAGAGAGGACTTGAGAGACAAGAGAAGAGAGGGAGTGATAGAGAAATGGAGTTGGAAGGAAAGAGAGGGAGGGAAGAAGAACCACATAGAGAGAGAAAAGTGGAGAGAGAGGGGGGGGGAGTGACAAGGGAGAGATGGAGAGAGAGTGTATATGCTTGGGGTGAAATAGAGAGATAAAGAAGGAGAGATATATAGAAGAGGGGGAGAGAAGGAGAGATATGGGCAGAGTTGGGGGGGGGTGTGGAGAGAGAGAGAGAGAGAGAGAAGGGGGAGAGACAGAAGGAGGCAGGAGAGAA
>APFE031643683.1:283673-295129 GCA_000404065.3 Pinus taeda | reverse complement strand
CCTCAGACAGAAGTTGGGGGTTGTTGATGCATCATCCTGCTGTTGAATCTTGTCTGTTGTACGCAAGTGGATACACGTACATTTATCGGTCTATGTGGGTCGAATGGGTCTATCAAAGATCATCTGGCATAGGTTCAGGGGGAGCATATATTCTTCTAATGACGCATTGTTGGCATTATCTTAGAAGTCCTTGGTTTGATTTCTCAAGAGTTTTCTGGTGGAGTAGATCAATCTGTGCAGGTCTAAAGGTTGATTCGACTGATAGTTGTTCTTATCACCATGTCATGTACTTCTTTTCATAACAAGGCCATGTAATGGCCTATTTTGGTTTCCCCACTATGCTTGGGATGGATAAGTTTTGTCTATCTAGTGTATTCCCACTTGGATGGGAGATGGATGTATGTATGAGTCTTCATTATAGGAAGGTTACTTATAATGTATGGAGTCATGTTCTTTCTTGTAGAACATCTTTTTGCAGACAACATTTCAGGACATAGCATATACAAAGGTGGAGCTCGTTCAATGTTTTCCGCAGGTACTCAGGGGGAGTATGGTAGTCCGCCCCTTTTCCCTTGATGTCAAAGGGGGAGAGTGACTGGTTGTTGTTTCCATCAAGTTGAAAGGGGGAGATAGTTGGCATTATGATACATATGTTGTACTTGACGGAAACCCACTCATCTCAAATGATAAATTATAGTGTAGCAAAGTTCACGCACTTTCATGCAGAGAAAAGTTCACGCACTTTCATGCAAAGAAACGTTCACACACTTTCATGTAGAGAAAAGCGCACACACATAGGAAATCGTATGGTTGGTTCATGGTATTAGTCTGATAGTTTTTTATTCTATGGTTTTGGTCCGTGCTATTGCATCCAAAAGAATTAAACCCAAGTATTGGGTCCGTGGTATTGTTTCTCAATGGTTTTGGTCCATGGTTTTGAGTGAGGTATAGCCTATAAAAAGGAAAGGAGATCATTTGGCTAATCACAAGCGTTGAAAATCGTAAGAAGAGCAAGATCTAAATTTCTGATAATTGGTTGGTGAGACATAGTTGAATCTGAATCAAGGAGAAACTGGAGCATTATAAGTCAGATCTACTAAGGAGTTGGGACCCCTTTGGTGCATGAACAGATCTGTGGTTTTGACAGTCTAGGGTATGTTTGAGAACTGATAAAATGTCTAAATTCGGAGGTGCGCAGGAGCGGCAACAGCGCAGTGCGGAGGTGCGGAGAACCATAGATAGTGCAGGTGCGAAGTTGGGCAAACTCGTCATGGCACAAGTGCGGATATCCGCGGGTTTCCTTCAGTGAAGTTGCAGACCTTTCTTGAAATATATTTTAGCTGTCTTTTATTTGTTTCTGCAGAGATCTGGGTTTAAATTGGTGTTTGGTTACTAGTGTTATTTTCTGGTTACTGCATTCTTAGAAGTTAATTATTTAAAGGAGATTGGGTGATGCACATGTACATGATGTTTTGGATCCAGTTTGAAAATTTATGAAACGTGGTCCCTGGAAGAAATATAAGGTAGTAGCCTTCTGTAGGTCAGCACCTATGTACTAGTATCTTAGCTAGTACAAGAGCTAAGGGGGTTGTAGCTCCCTTCCAGGAGAAGCTGGAAAACGAGAGAGGGTTGTAGCTCTCTGTAGGTTGCAGCCTGCGTAGTGGCAAAAGACTGCACCAGTACAAAATCATTGTAAGAAGAAGTTTCTAATTGAAAGAAGATAGAGACATATTGCAGCAGGTGGTTTTCACGCACATTGATTTCAACGTTACATCTTGTGTTCCTTGGTGTGACTGTCTATTTTGTGTTCCTGCTCATTATTCTATGCTTCTCATATATAGATTAATGAAAAACATATGAAGAATAAATTAAATTATAAGTTTGGAAGGTATATGCAAGTTTCAATTGCCAGATCTGAAAATATTTGTATAAATTGATAAGAGTTTGATAATACTGATTACCCTCTCCCCCCCCCCCTCTCAATATTATTTCCAATAGGCATTAGAACAAACATCTTGTTGAAATATTAAACTACCATGAACAAGTAGTCATGTACCTTCTTGGTTGTTGGTAAATCTCCCACAAAGTCCATGGAAATTATTTCCCAGTGATGAGTGGCTAAAGGCAAGGGGTGATATAGACCATGTTTCATCATGCTAGACTTTCTAGTAAAACAAAGCATGCATCTACTTATGAACCTAGCTACTTGCTCTTGAATATTAGGCTAATACACATACCTCTGCAACTTGGCCATGGTATTCCCTATGCCAAAATTTCGTGCAACCTTGGAGGTGTGAGTCTCTCTAATTATCTATAATCTCTCACCATTAGGAACACATAGCTTATCCAACCTATAGAGTAACCCATCCTTGAGATGGTAGTAAATAGTGCTTCCACCATCGTGCATGTACACCAACTAAAACACCTTCTTGAAGTCGTCATTCTTTAAATATGCCTCTTTGTATGCATCATGGGTGAATGGATCCATGTGCATAAGATATCCCAAAGTTGTGATCTTTGGTGTGTGTGATCTTCAAAGCACGCTAGCCAACTTGTTTGTGTTTCCCTTCTTGTACTTTATCACCAAATGAAATTGTTATAGGAAGCCCATCCACTTGTAATTATTGGTCTACTATAGCTTCCTATGGACCTACGAGTACTATAGTGGCTCATGATTTGTGTGGATTACTATCTCCTTTCCCATCAAATACTGCTTCCACTTCTCCACAACTTGCACCAGGGCATAGATTTCCTTTTCATGGGTAGGGTAGTTAAGAAATACCCCATGAAATACTTTAGAATAATAGGATGCAGGCCTTCCTCCCTCCATTAATACCACTCCCATAGCATACCCACTCACATATATCTCTACTTCAAAGGGTCACTGCAAGTTTGGTAATGCCCAAATTGGTGCTTGAATGATATCCTTCTTTAGCTCCTTCAAATCCCTCAACTAACCCTTTCCCCACTGGAAACTCTTGCCACTTTATATTATGGCATGGAGCAGTGCTTCTATAACTAAAAATCAGGTTATTACTTTCCTCGGGTACTATGCTACCCGAATGAAATTCTTGACCTCATAAACATTAACAAATACAATCCATTTCATGATGACATCCATCTTGGTAGGATCTATGTCTATCTCTCCTCCACCTATAACATACCTCAGACACACCAAAGACTATTGTGAAAACTCACACTTCTTAATATTTTCTAGTAATTGGAACTTCTTTATTATCTCCAACACCTGTATCAAATGTGAGATGTGCTCCTCCTAGGGAGAACTGTATACCAATATATCATCTAAATAGATAATAACAAATTAATATATAAAAGGGTGCAATGCACCATTCATTAATCTCATAAATGTAACTGGTGCATTACATAGGCTAAATGGCATGACTAACCACTCATGCGAACCTTTCCTAATTTTGAAGGTGTTATTCCAAGTATCTTCTTCTTTGAATCGAACCTAGTTATATTGAGAGTTCAAGTACAAATTGGTGAAACATTTTACTTGTTGCAACTGATCTAGCAGATCATTTATCCTGGGAAGGGGGTACTTGTTCTTCAACATGATATTTTTCAATGCCTTGTAATCTATACACATCCGCCAAGTCCCATCCTTATTCAACACAATGATGATGGGTAACCCACATGGTTATGTACTATATCGAATGACACCATGTTACCGTAGTTGTTGCAATTGTTTGTTTACCTCAGTTACTTCTATAATTTACTACCTATACAACCTAATGTTTGGCATTTGGGAGTCGAACAATAAGTGGATCTTGTGTTGCACTTTCCTCTTAGGTGGTAACCCTTTAGGCTCTCAAAACACATCCCTATATGTTTTTATCAACTCTTCTAGTTGTTTTTTTTTTGTTTCTTTGTACACCCCTCTAGGGATGCCTTGCCTCATATGGACTCTTCTACAAACTAATTTTCTCTTAATAAAAATAAAACATACTTCTTACTATAATTAATCAATTTCTTGGCCTGATTGGCACATACATGTGAAATGTGTGAGTTGCATTTGTGAGCATTGATGACGAACGATTTTCCATCCTTGACGAGCAAGTACTGGTTGGCCCTCTGCATGAATGTTGCATCTCAAATGTACATGTAAGAACTCCCAAACATGAATCCATGTACATCAAAGTGAACCACATCTATTTATACTTCATTAATAAAATCAACGTTGGTGGAAAATCAATTTTTGCACAGTGGTGTTACCTTTAGCATTGCATCCTTATTTACCCATACCTATCGATATGGGTTTGGATGAATAGGAATTTCTAGCTTCTTGACCAAATATGAAGCAATGACATTCGCTTGTTGTCCTGAGTCAAAGAGAGCATCAATATTTGTCTTCTTAATCTATATATTTACATGGAAGAGTTTGGTCATTTATTTTTCTTCCTATTATTGAAGGCTACGCAGGTTCACCTCCTTCTGCATTGACATAGAAGCAATATTATTATCCACATACGAGCAAATTTAAACTTAGTTTCTTGAATCAGTGGCCATGAGATTATTCTTCTTATTGTATTTTTTTTTGTTCTTCAAGTTTAGCTCTAGATGAAACTCCCAACAGTTCTCCTTTGTATGGCCATCAATGTTGCAGTGTTTGTTGGGATATTTTCACTGGTGTGTTGTTAATATTTTTATCTTTTCCCCATTTTTACTTATTATTCCCCTCCTTAGTGTTGGGATGGGGTCCCTGGGGTCAATTTTGTTAAGTTTTGGGTAAATTTTGTAACATACTTTGTAATGGATGTAAATTCGTCTCGAACTGTGGAAGGAGAGTGTGAAGCTAGTAGAAATCAAAGGGGCTTTAGTCCCTTACTTGGGTAGGTAAAAGAGTTGTTTTGAGACCCATCCATGGTCTGCGGACCATGATATTGTAAAGAAAATGCTATATATAGATGAGCCATAGTGAGTCTTAAGAGATAACTTAACTTGAAGAATCATTGTAAGGAAAAGGTACTAAGGCAGGAAAGGTCTGTTTCCTATACTTAAGTGAAAGGGGAACGATCTTGCAACTGAGTGATCAGAGACCTTGGTAAGTCCAAAGGCTGAGTGCGTAAGCCCCTGTAGCTAATTGCATAGGGACAATAAATCTATACTTGCACGTTAATACTTAATAAAGACTGTTTTGAGATGATTATGATGCATGTGTGCCTTATTATTTAGTTTTTCAAAGTTTATATATCTTTGATATGGGATATGTTTTATATGAATTAATGCTTATTTACTGCGTGAAACTAGTGGATTTGTAATATTTTTTCATGTTAATAGTAGTTAGATACCATCACGAATATCTGAAAATCGTTTAGATAGATTTGCAATAGTTATCTGTTCAGAAGGGTTAGAATTTTGTGAAGGTAGATCTAAGCCATAAAAGTTACAGGAACAAATCACCCAAGCCTCTGGATGCAGAAACCTAGTTCTAGCATCCCCCATACTGCTTCGGGTGAGACTGCAACTTGCACTAAGCGGGTTGTTGCTGAAAGGGTCAATAGTTAGGGTTTTGTTGGTTGGTGCAGTTAAAGTTGAACTTGGATCAGGCACCACCAACCCAACAAATGGTTCTGTTCTCTGGACTAGGATCAATCTAAGGAATGTGTAATGTCAAATAAGTGGTTTCCTACTACCAAGGAAATTGAGAAGTCGATCGATCAAAAGTTGCACAAGTTTGCATCTCAAGAGAATAAACACCCTCGATTATCCAAGGAACAGTGGTTGAATAGATACTTGTACATAGACAAATGCGAAGCTTTTTTCTGTTTCTTCCCTTGTGAATTTTACAAGTGGCTGTCTGGATTAGTAAACTGTTAGGGTACGTGGAGACTTGACTGCTGTATTGTGTGGACTTTAGAGTTGGTGAGGCACCTGGAATCTTTAGAAAATAACATTGTGCAGGCCATTGATCACTGGATTGATTTCATATTAGGAGGATTTGTCACTGAACCTGTAATTGATAAAACTATTAGCTATAGTGAAATCGAGCACAGGTTTTTCAAGGGACTATGAAGTAACTACTTAAAATCTCTGAAAACTTGGATTAAAATGTTGTTGTGTGAAAAAATGTTATTCCATTACCTTGATGTTTGGGACTGCGCGAAGTGGAAAACTGTTATAGACATATTTGGGCACTTCAACCCCAATCTCATATGTCGATAAAATAGGGCTCTTCAAATCCTAAAAGAGTTGTTTCGTACCCTAAAAGAACATGGTCATCTAATTACATCATTCGCCAAAAGTTCCACCTAAAAAACCATCCAGAAATGGCATAAACTGAACCATACTAACTGCTACACTGGCCAGGTGCGATGCATACTGAGTGGTACACTACTCAGGTGTGATGGATACTGTTTGGGCCTTCTATAGGGTGTGATGGGTGAGGATGGATAGATGTCCGAGACAGTTTACTAAGTGGATGCTCATAGGATCTTCTAGAAACTTCTCCTATGACACTTACCTCCCTGAATTTGCCCAGAGATGAGTAAGGGACCTAAGAAATCTCCAAGTGGAATCAATTGTAACAAGTGGAATTGTTAGTGCCTAAATCTACCTTGGGCTGACAAAGGCAGGATGTAGGGTAACATCAAACCATGCTTAGCCTGGTAGCTAGCCCTACCAGGTCGGGAGAGGGCTCTCTTCTTGTCAATCTGAGCAAAATATGATCAATGAGGCTTGAGATGACTGATGTAAAGACTGATTTTAGGCTAGGTATGTATTTTGAAAAGTTTGATTGAATTTGATGATGTTTTGTTGGATCAAATGTGAAAGGCAGATTTGGGTCTCGGGAATGAGGCTCAGTTTTGTAGAGATCTCTATGGGGCAAGGTAGGCAAAAGGTTTGGTACTTAAAATTGAATGAGATGGAGAGATTTTAGACTGGCGAGGAGTTGAAGAGGGCAAGAAAATCTCAAGGATCCTCTTCAAACAGCTGAAAACATAAATAACTAAACAAACCCTAGGTAGACCACTGCAATTTCAAAGGATTCTACCTTTATCCTTGTTTGATTTAGTTACGATGAAGCAAAGAGACATGATGGCATACAAAAAACACATGTAAACTTACAATTACAGAAGGAAACACAATACCAAAGCAAGATGCCACATGAATCCCATAAAGTGCTACAAACCGTGGTCTATTCCTTAGCCAAACTGCTGAAATGTATATACAATGAAGCTCCAAGCTTTCCCAAAGTCCAACCCCTGCTAATGACTGAAAAACTATTCCAACCCCTACTAATGACTAAAAAACTAGTAGATATAGGCAATAAACAACTCATCTTATCCTTTAGGGGTCGAGCTCATGAGTTTAGGAGCTGTTCCAACAAAGTCTAAACTAAGAACTGAAAGGTAGGCAGTGGAACGACTTGCCTCTAAAAACTAGGGAACTGATCCATTCAGTTGCAAACTACCTTTTCATGGATGAATCTACCTCTATGAGTGAAAACTTACCATAATTACATCAAAATCCATCAAGAAATATTAAATTACATCATGAGTTTGACATTAAGAAGGAGAAAAGTGAAAATGTCAAGAAACTAGGTGAAAAATAGAGTATTTTTGGTCAAACTCAGCAAACTTCCTCCAATTCATCACGCTGATTTCCCTATGCGTAATGCCTTTTTGCAGCTTCTTCTGGAGGCCTTCCTGGTGTCTAAATTTTCTCCAAGTGTGCTTGTTGGAAAGGCATACCTATCTACTTTATAGAACAAGTGGAATTTTTGAATTTGGCTTTGATTTACCCCTCAAAAGCTAATTTCTCCCAACACTACTTCCTGTGTGTCCAAAAAGGGGTAGAAAGGTCATTTTTGGGGTGTTTTTGACCTTTTTGAGGGCTCAAAACCTGTCAAAATTTCTTGGCGATTGGTGAGCATGCATATTTTTCCATGAAAAATCAAAAAATGCTAATTTTTCATCAAAAGGAGTGCCCCATCAAAAGCGAGCGCCAAGTGGTGTGGCGCATTGGGAAGAAAAACCTGTTTTTTGTGCCAAAAATTCCAAAAATGCAAAAAGTGTCCCAATTTTTTTGAAAGTTGGGCTGAGTGTTGTCCATCAAGTGTTGTATTGGGCCAAGGAAGCCTTAGCCAATATCTGAAGTCTATCTTACTCCTTTCGCCTCCTCGATGCCTTCTTCAACTTGGCCTTCAAGTTCCTAATTTTTGCCTTGTACACTTTGTTTCTCGCCAAGTAATGGTACGCCAGGTGCCTCAACATTGTTTTCTCCCTATTGACCTTCTCTAACAACTTGTCCAGGTGGATATTAGCTCTCTCAAGCCAAGACTCATGATCAGCAATAATTTCTTGCTCAAGTGGTGTGAGCTTCACTTTCTTCCTTCTAGCAGCTTGCCAGTTTTCTCGTATGCTTTGAAGCTCCATAACCATTTGTTGATCCTCTAGCTACTTGTTTCTTTGCTCCAGGTATTTGATTATCCACTTAGCTCTCTCAAGGTTAAGGGACAAAGCATTAATGTCCACCTGTTGCACCTCAATGATTTCCTTAAGCCTTGAGCTTTGTGAGCCCAAATCAGTGTCATCATCTTGAATGAGAATAAAGTCTGTCTCCTGCTCTCTTGAAGGCCCCTCATCATGTAATGGCTAGTTTCCCTTGTCCTAAACCTACTCTGCCGATGGAGGAAGTGAGACCCCTTCCTCCCCGGGTGGACATAATACTCACTTTGCTGTTGCAAACAACTGTCTAGTGTCGTTTTGATAGGTGACAAACATTGGCACACTAGCGGTCTTTGTCTCATGACTCTCTTGCTGATGTGAAGGTTCACCTATCTCATGAAAAACTGTTGGAGGTACTAGAGGAGCCATGAATACCTCATGAGAAATGAAATCCTCCCATGAGAAGTTTTGTGAACCAAGCTAATGCATGACAACAATTTTGATGAGTGCAAAATGATATATATTGTTGTACTGCTGCTGAGGAGTCTTCCTTTTCACTAAGGTGGTCATCTTCTTGACATTCTAGAAAATAATGTAGGGAAGATTCATCATTCTCACCTTCATAAAGTGCGTCAAAAATTTGATGTGATAAGCATGTAGGCGAGAAAACCAACCCTCACAGCTGAAATACTTTATTATGAGTTTCATCAAGGTATCATATGAGTCTTTCAGGTACCGGAGGGAAAAACTCTGCTGAGATGTCTTTGGTAACTAGCCTTGATGTAAGGCTCATATTGTTCCCTGTCAATCTGTTGCCTTTTATTCCACTGCTCACCAACATTTGGCATGACGGTTGATAGAGAAATAGACTCCGGTGTCATGGTGAATGTCACACCTACTAGAGTGACTTAGCCATTATGTAAATGGAGCACAAACAACCTGGCCAACTCATGATGGTATTGGACTCTCGTAACCATCTTAGAGAACTAATAACAGGATTGGTGTTGAAAGCATGTGACAACAAGAGGGCAGGCCTATAGCTCTGCAAGTGAGGTAGGCTCCTCTCCTATATTCTTACCACCCTTGTGAGCTCTCCTTGGTGCATGCATTTCTATAGGAGAATCACTGTGTGTCTCCTCATCTTGGTCATAGGAAGGATCAGATTCCATGTTTTCCAAATGTTTGTGTTGTCTTAGATGAGTATGAAGAGATTTTAGGTATATTTGATCTTTTGCTGCCAAGTGTACGAAAATGTATGAGGGACTATGAAGGGAGAGGGTAATAGGGGTTTTGGGAATGTTTCTGACTCAAATTTGGGGAATAGAAGGGTTTTAGGGACAGTTTTTAGGCTTTGGGATAGCAATTAGGGTTTGGGAATTTTGTAGCTAGGGTTTGGGATAATGGGAATTTGGTGATAGGGGTGAATGAATTTAAGGATATGGGGATAGTAAAATGGGTTAATGAAATTGGAAAAGAAGTGAGGGAATAAAAAGGTGTGGGAGTGATGGCAACAAAAAAAAAATTACAAACCCTAAGCAATGATGTTTTGAGCAAAAATTGCAAGGAGGTAAGGTTTGAATTTTCTTTACTAAATCATCATAAACATCTTAAGGCACACTTTCATTGACATTTGAAGAGTTGCTGACTTACTTTGGACCAGAGGAAGCCAAACAAATTGAGAATTTGGATGAATTTGTGGTGAAAATGGCTTGCAGCTCTATACATCGTGCCACAAACCCAACACGCCACGCCTCCTATATGCGTCGTGCCATTATAGTTTTTACACTTTAAAGGGCAGCCCAATGCACCATGCTAGCCCTATGCACCGCGCCCCCGAAACTGAAACTCTTTGCTATGATTTTGTTACCACGAGCTTGCTCTAAGTCTCTCTTGCTCTTTTGGATGCAAATGAGTCTTTTAAACACAAGAAATAACTTATATACAAAAGACTTTAATTCTTCGCTTCATAAAACCCACTTTTGTAATGTTTACATTTGATACTTTCTTTTCAAACTTTGTTTTAGGTAGTTTTGCTTTATTTTGCCTCTAATTAACTGAATGACTTGACTTTTTGTTTGCCTTGCAGGTGACGAAGATGCTAAAGCTTGGCAAGGTGACTAGGGTTGCCACTGAAACTATTACAACATGAAAAACTAAAATTACATCAAGACATGAAAACATAGAATACTTTGTTTCTCCTCAAAATGGGGTTTTGAGGAAAAATACATTTCCGAGCAAGTGATTATGAAATTTATGTGTACTGGAACTTTATTCAACCTCCTCATGCGCCTGCTAATCATTATTGGACATTTTGAAGACCTTTTTGATGAAACCCTAGACCTAATGAAACTGAAACCCAAAACATGACTCTTGTAGATTTAAAGACAAAAGGTGACTCCAGATGATCTAGATGAATGGAAATGGGCTAGCAGGTAAAGGACATGAGGGAAAATGTACACCAAGCCACTACCATCAGATCATCCATGGCCCTAATGGAATGCAACTGACTGAGCGAGACACCTAATAGACAATGCAACAAGAGAATTTGATCACTGGCAGAGGGATGAAGATATCGACACTAACAGGAATGACACTAATCAAAATCCCAGAGATGACTCACACCCTTGCACAGATCTATAAATGGATCCCTCATCTAAGAGATCTAGAGGCAGGAATTTTGTGAATTGCAAGGAATTGCTGATAGTTTGTATTTGAGGAAAGAGCATTGTATTGTTGGTGTGATCTTGCTATTTCATGAAGTGAAGAGGGATTGATGCTAGGAGGACGATGCTATATCAAACAACTGGGTTGTAATTCTCCCTTCTATTTAATAAAGTTCTTCAAGTTTTATTCCACATAATTGTGCAATTGTGAATGTTATCTTTTGCGAATGCTATTGTATGTTCATTATATATCTAATTCTGTAATGCTTATGATATAATAGATCAAGATGCTTTGATGGTTCTTTGTTACTTTGTTTCTACAAGTACTCTCCAAGCGGGATAAGTATGGGGAGGAGTCGCAAGTTCTGTCAAGGGGGAGAGA